>BMAW01040843.1:80440-133845 GCA_019974015.1 Nephila pilipes
AAAAAAAGATTTGGAAAACGTTGGAACGATTGTATCACCCTAAAAGGTGATTAACAAAAGGTGTTATGTTGATGAATAAAAAAAAATTTTGCAAAAAAAAATGTTGTTTTCAATGTTATTCTCGGGAGTTATTGATTGATGCGTTATCATCTATTACCACAATTCCACCAGAATCTCCAAGCATATAACATGCGAAAAAATACTATACTATACACTTCTCGGAATTAATAGGGTTGGCCCATTGTACCCACATAATCAACATCAACAAAATCTTAATTATGCTTTCAACTTACTTCTTCAAATCAACTGTTCATTCTCGCAGTTCTTCTGCTACGAGGAACATCCAAACCTCTCTTTTGGCATTCTGAAATATATCCAACTTGAGTTCCCTTTTCTTCAAACAAAATGCATCCCTTCCTTGCAGACCGAACATTCCACCTTTTTCGCAATTAAGTATTTTTCCATGCACCCCTGTAAGACATTCATTTCACCATTTTTTATTAAGTAGTTTAAAAACGTAAGTTGTGCTTTTCTAATATTCTTAAATATGTATAATAACAGCAATCCACAAGACAAGCGTACAGCAATTCGTGATTTAACAAAAATGTTGAACAAAAATATTTTGTTCTAAGAATTTCATCGTCTGCTATCCTTTTTTTTTTGAAAATCGCGTGCTGTTTAAATTGAATAATATTAAAGAGTAGAGAACATATGACTTATACAAATTTTTTATCAAAAATATAGGCATCAAGGTTACCTTAACCGAAATTGCCCCATTTAAATCATTATTACAACCAAAAGTCGTCAATTGCTAAGGGTCATCCGATAGCCGACTTGAAATTATTTTTCTTATCATGAGGAAAATGGTTTTTGATATGAAGGAAATGTTTGTAAATGAATGGATTACAAATACTTATCTCAGCTTTATTTTCGAAGGGAGAATTACATTTTAAAAACTGTTCAGCAAAATTGGCGGCATTAAAGACATAAGAAAGCCAAGGAAGTAAAATATTCCTACATTAAAGTATTCTACTTCACTGCAAATTATTACTTAAAATATCAAGAATTTATAT
Organism: Nephila pilipes; assembly: GCA_019974015.1. NCBI lineage: Eukaryota > Metazoa > Arthropoda > Arachnida > Araneae > Nephilidae > Nephila > Nephila pilipes. The sequence goes on from BMAW01040843.1 coordinate 81,514, forward strand.
GTAAATAAATTGTCTCAAAACCTCATTTAAAGTACTATGATTGAATTAATGTAATTGTACTTTAGCAGCACAAGAAATTTCATGCATATTTTGAAAATTTCATAACTCCAAAGAACACGAAGTTTTCTTAGGAGTACATTGTGAAGTAGAATTTCAAATCTCTTCCTCACCGATATCTTTCTTTAAAACGTCTCTTCGAATTCTAAAAACACCTGTAACTTCTAAGAACTCGGGTTTTTCCTTATAACGGGAACTGTCAATATTGATTTAACTCTTTATATCCGAGAATCAATATTCCAAACCTTCAGGGAACAATTCTTTTTGATTGTTTATTCAAGGAAAATATCTTTTTTCCCTAGATTTTCATTCTCACTACTAAGCTTGTGCAGACGATTTCTATGTTTACGGAAAAGTTTTTTGTGTTTTTCGTTTTACAGTTTTGAAGTAAATCTTCAACCGTAACTAAATATTGCGTATTTTTATTATTATTAATTTTGCTTACATCCTTTATGCAGGTCAAATAGTTTTTCTCAGTAAAGGAATTTGTTTTCTGGGAACCTGGAAAAATATAATGTTTAAAATATTTCAGAAAAAGAAAAGAAAATTAAGGTATTCCAAACTCATGTTAGCAATAGATTTCAATAATATTTTAATGAATATATTAGTTACACACATGCGGTATGTATTTTTTAAATTGGTTATGTTTTGTTGTTATATGTTTACTATATGAGTTACATACTTATTAAATTACTTCAATACTGTTAATTAATATTCTATAAAAAGACAATACAGAGAATATGATTCTTTAAATGTAAAAGCAAAAGAATGTTATATATTTAAATTTCTAAGGTAATTCACTACTTAAAATTATATATAATTTCTGTAATTTATGTAATATGTAAATATGCTTAAAACGAATTTCCAAAAGTCTTGGCAAACGGTAAGAACCATGCACCAAAAAAATCCATTTTTATATTGTTTTTTCCCATTTATGAAAGTGTAAGCCTTTTTTAAATCAGTAATCTTAGATATAGTATTATGAGAATTTTGTCATGAAAAAAAATACAATATAAAAGAACATTTTTTTATTGTTTTGAATTGAATCATTTTTGTTAATGACTCAGTATTTTGATTTTTGGTGGTTACTTGACCATTCAAAATTACTAAGTTCCTCGACAATAGCCCTGCGCTTTCTTCACTGTTTTATGTTAATAATCAATCACAATCACTCCCGGTGATTAAAATGAAGCGCAGAAAAAAATTTAACAGACACTTTTTTTGCCATTCTAGTTATAAAAATTGCCATGGTAAAGAAATGAATCACAAAATGAAATTAACTTACCATTATAAAGAACTTATATTTACACGCTTCAGAAAGTACACTAATATTTTTAGCTTACTAAGATATTCTCTTAACCTTCTTATAAATAAAAATAACTATAAGCAATCGTACTATATTTAAACGTTTTAAGAGAATTAATGCTTTGAGCTTATAAATCATAGAGTCTCAACATTAAAATATTAAACTTATTTTTCAGAAGTTGATACAATGTCTGCCTTTTATATTTAATGTGTAAGTGATAAACTTTTTTATAAATTCTCGGTACTTAAGAAAATATGATTTAGCACTGAGTTTATTTTAAAACCAGATTTCGTATGCAGGAAAAGAATAAAAATGAACTGAGGAGGAAAAATAATAATTATTGAAAGAATGAAAAAGAAAAATAAATGATTTGGGTAATCATATGTTTGGTAATCACGCAGTTGAAAAATGCACAATCCTTCAGTTTTTAATCATACATTTTCAGCTCAAATGAAAAGTTTCAGTTTTTCTTTTTAAAAAATATATGTTGATAAACTGTCACCTTTGGTATATTTTCATTCAATTTCTTACTAGCCAAAGAAAAAAAAATGTTTTGTGACTTTTTAATCTTTCTTTATTAATATGCATTATAAAGCTGTTGTTGTTGCTTATTAAAATTATTTAAATTATTTTCTACATATTTGGTCTTCATTACAAAAGAAAAAGAAACATTTTTTAAAAAATTTCTTTCTTCCTGCCAACTTTTTGTTATTTGCAATATCATACTAATTGAGATTTTGTGCAATAATTCAACGATCTAGCACATCGAGAGGTGGGCGAAAAAATTATGAAAAAATTGTGCTAAACTGAAACACATTTTGCCAGCCTGTTGTTTTGAAAAAAAATGACGGCGACAGAAATGCGTGTGTATTAAATAAAGGATAAATGGTGTTAGGTCCCAACTATTTATATCATAATGCGTTATTATTATGATAATTGCTTTTACTTTGGTTACGGTATATTTACATCGCAAATTATTTCCTTTTTAATATTTTATCGACTGCTTTTGTCAATATCCGACTATTGTCTACTTAGTAACTCGTCGTTTGTTCTGATTTTAATATTTGTATGCAGAATCATCAGTTCTTATTGGCGAACTTAGGGCCTATTGTTTTAGTTGGATAACTTTTCGAGTACCACTTCACTTTTCACATAGCAGATAACATTTTAATTTTTTAACATTTACATCAATTTTAATTACATTTACCTTAAATATATTCAATTTAATAATTTATCGTTTGCTTTAATTTTACTATCGAAAACGCTTGCTGTTGTCCATTTCTCGATATTTCATAGTTTACTTTAATTCTTATATATAAGTGAGTAATATAAAATTAATTATAAATAAAAACCACACCTTAGGTGGCTAAATCTTTTCTTTGCAAAACTTTGTATCGAACTATTTTGAATTTCTTTTTGTTGTTAACATTAGCAATGGTTTCATAATTTAAAATGTTTTGTTTAGGAGAGTAAAAATCAATAGGAATTTGGAGAAGGTATTTTTTTTTACCTTTGTAGTAATTGCTTCTGTTAAACATGGGATAGGGAACTATGCCTATTTTACATTATCGATATTCATTTTGAATATTGCTACTGTTATATATTCACGCTCATAGATGGCGTTACTGTCGCGATTAATTTTTATTTGTATTCTGAAATTGAAATCGGCAGAGGAGAAGTGGCATCGATGGTGTTAAGTATGATGTCCTAAGTTGCTGTAGTCAATCATGAGAGATTTTTGAATAAAAAAGTAATTTTACTAGTAACAAAAATGTTATTGAGAGTTAAATAACATAAGTGGTCCGCCGACCTGCAGAACAGCAAAAAGATGGATTGTTCGTTCATTGGAAAGTTTCGTATTGAACATTGAATAATGGTGAAGGTGACTGTTTAATGGAAGTTTCAACTTTACTGGATTATAGTTTTTGTTTCATCAGTATTGGATTACAATTGGGTCCGTTTCGTTTTGGGTAACTGTGAGTACACTTTTAGTTTATTTTAGTTCCAAAATGGTGTATTAGTTTCATTGTATAAGTTGCATATATTTAGAGTTCTCCTTTCAATCAAAATGCTTTCAAAACTTAAAAAGAGTGAATTAATCGAAGTTGCCGAAGAACTAGAAATCAGTGTTCCAGTAAGTGCCAAAGTACTTACTATTAAAGATTTAATTGAAAAGAGCGATATTTATAAAAATAATCTTGAAGTCGTAAAAACTGTAGTTGAATCAATAATTGAAAAGAAAAAAGATTACGAAAAAAATGAAGCACGAAAGCTAGAATTAGAAAGATTAAAACTCGCGCAATTAGAAAGACAACTTGAGCTCGCGAATTTACAAAAAGTAACACAAAATGATAATGTGTCAAGTAGCGATTCCGATTTAAATTCCAGTTTAGAATGTTTGATAAAAAGTGTCAAAACCTTAACAATACCAGTTCCGACACGTGCAGAATCGTATAATTTATTTTTCCAATCGCTTGAAAGAGCTTTCAAAACCAAAAATGTCCCAGAACAATTTAAGTCAGAAATTCTATTAAATATCTTGGGCGAAAGGGCTACCAATTTAACGATATATTTAAGTGAGGATGAATTGTGTATGTATGACAAATTAAAAGAATTAGTATTAAAAGAATTTCAATCCACACCACAAGAAGTTTTAAATAATTTCCGTAAAGCGAAAAAACGCCCAAACGAAAGTTATATCCAATTTGCCTCGCGATTTAGTGCAGCATTTGATTACTATTGTCAATTAAGAAAGGTAAATGATTTCAAGGGAGTTTGTGAACTTATGGTTTCCGAAAAAATATTTGATTCATTAGATCGTGAATTACAAATTCATATTGGCGTGAAACAAGGAGAATCTTGGTATGTGCCACCAGATTTGGCTAGGCATTGCGATATTTATGCATCGTCAAAATTCAAAAACGATAGTAATGTGTTCTCAAAGCCGCAAGTCGTAATTCAGTCGCAAAAATATCGTAAAGAATACAGTCCACAAAAGGTATTTGTATCGGAGGTTAAAACTCCAAAATGTGTAGTCTGTAAATCTAATGAAAATCATTCTCTTAATGTATGCCCTGTATTCAAAAATATGCTTGTTAAAGAGAGAATTGAGGTTGTTAAAAATAAGCAGTTATGTTTTAATTGCTTAAATCATCACAAAGTGGCTAATTGTTATTCAAAATCTAACTGTTATGTTTGCAAAAAACGGCATAACACACTTTTGCACATAAAAGAAAATGCAACCGAAGCTCGTTCGGAAAATGAAAACTTAGCATTAAATCCAAGGTCAAATGTATTTGTTCCGCGAATAGAAAATCCCGATCCCAGTATTAATTCTTCGTCGAATGTGCCACCTGCGAGCAATACACATTCATTCACTGCAACAAATGTAAATGCAAAAAAGATGGTTTTATTAAGTACTGCGAAGGTCAAGATTCAAAATAGTTTAGGAATATTTACGAGCGCACGTGCGTTACTAGATGTTGGAAGTATGAGTCATTTCGTTTCGAAACGTTTAGCCGATAAATTGAATTTGAAAAAACAAAAACGAAGCATAGTGGTCTCCGGATTAAATCAGTCTTCTTCTGTTGTTAATAGGATTGTAAAAACAAAAATTTCGAATGGTAGTGGAAGTTTTGAAAAAGAAATTGAGTTATTAGTAGTACCGGAAATAACAGATAATTTACCCTCCAGGCAATTTGACATTAATACGCTAGAATTAGGTAATTTCAAATTAGCAGATGTGAGTTTCAATAAACCTGGAGAGGTGGATATTTTATTAGGTGCCCAAATATTTTACGAACTTTTGAGAACGGGTCAAATTAGGTTTCCGGATTCAGAAATTGCTTTTCAAAATACAGAGTTTGGATATGTTGCTACCGGAAGTGTGCCAATCGAGAACAAAACTACTTTTCATTGTGGATTAATAATAGAGGATTTGGATGCAAATTTAAGGAAATTTTGGGAAATTGATGAAGTTGAAGGGGAAAAATTACCAGATGAGGAGAGTTTAATTTGTGAGGATCACTTTATGAAGACACATTTCAGAAAGGACAATGGAACCTATGTAGTTAAAATGCCGTTTAAGATAGAGCCCCCATGTTTAGGCGAGTCAAAACACATAGCAATTAAAAGATTTAATTCTCTTTGGAAACGTTTGGAAGGAGATCCTGAGTATTTGCAACTCTACCGGGAATTTTTAACAGAGTATGATAATTTGGGGCATATGCAGGCAACTTCTGAAACTCCAAAATATTTCATGCCTCATCATGGTGTTTTTAGGCCAGAGAGTAGTACCACCAAATTACGCGTGGTTTTTAACGCATCAGAGGCAACGTCATCTGGACAATCGCTCAATGATAACTTATATTCAGGATCGGTTGTCCAAGATGATTTGTTCGCTATTTTGTTGCGGTTTCGAAAACATTCTGTAGTTTTCACTGCCGATATAAAAAAGATGTATCGTCAAATTTGGATACATCCAGATCAGTGTGATTTACAATGTATTTTTTGGAAAAGTTTAAAGGAAGAGAAATTACGCGTATTTAAGTTGCTCACTGTTACCTACGGAACCAAGTGCGCTCCTTACTTGGCAACAAGAGTACTTTAACAATTATGTTGGGATGAACAAAACAGGTATCCTTTAGCTGCCGCTGCTGGTAAAGACTTTTACGTCGACGATATTCTAAGTGGTACCGAGGATTTATCTTCTGCCATTGAACTACAAGACCAGTTAATACTGTTGTTAAAATCAGCGGGCATGGAGCTTCATAAGTGGAGTTCAAATAATCCTAGTCTGTTACACAATGTTCCAACGTCGGACCGAGAATACAATTTTGATAATCCCAACTCAACAACATTAAAAACCTTGGGATTACAATTTAATCCTAAAAAGGACACATATTGTTTTAGTGTTCAAAAAATTGTGAGTCCAGCAACAAAGCGAACAATGCTATCTGATATTTCCAGATTGTTCGACCTATTAGGTCTCTTAGGACCTCTGATAATTACAGCCAAGATTTTCTTGCAGAAATTATGGATTTTAAAAATTGATTGGGACGATGAAGTTCCTTTACACTTAAGTAGAGAGTGGGAAAAATTCAGTTCTGAATTGAGTCAATTAAAAAATTTAACTGTAGAACGACATGTTTTAACTTCTAAGGCACTGAAAGTTGACCTTATAGGCTTCGGAGATGCTTCGAAAGATGCATATGGTTGTGCCGTCTACATTAGATCTGTATCAAGTTATGGTGACATTAAGGTATCACTCTTGTGCAGCAAATCTCGAGTGGCTCCCATCAAGGAAATAAGTATTCCACGTTTAGAACTTTGTGCTGCTGAATTACTTTCAAAACTTATCGTAAAGGTTATATCATCATTACAACTTGAATTTCATGAAATACATTTGTACTCAGACTCTACCGTGGTGCTGGCTTGGATTAAAACTCCACCCAGCTCTCTGAAGGTATTTGTAGCTATTCGTATCACCAAAATTCAAGAGAATACAAAGGATTTTCATTGGCATTATGTTAAAACTGCTGAGAATCCCGCAGACTTAATCTCACGAGGTATTTTTCCTTCAAAGATCCAACAATTAGACATTTGGTGGAATGGACCCTCTTGTCATCTAGTAGCTGGCCACACTTCAAGGACAATCCTGATGTTTCAGATGATGAATATCTTCTAGAGGTTAAAGGAACTGAAAAGAACTCAGAACTAAATAAGGATTCTATGATTCACCTTTCTCTTTGTACTACTCCTAGTTTTTTAGAGTGTCTTTTTGAAATAAGTAACAATTACATTAACATCATTCGTGTTTTAAGTTATGTTTTCAGGTTTGTCAAGAACTTAAAGGGCGCAGTGAAGACAACAGGTCCACTGAATGCAAAGGAGTTGAATGCAGCAGAGGCATTCTTAATTAAAGGTGTCCAAACACAGACCTTTACTAAGGATATTAATAGTCTCCAAAACCAACACTGTGTGCCTCCAGGTAGTAAATTAAAAGCTTTGAATCCTTTCTTGGATTCTAAGGGATTGTTAAGAGTAGGAGGACGGTTAGGTAATAGTAATTTGAGTTTTAATAAAAAACATCAAATAATTTTGCCAAAGGGTCACAAGTTAACTCTAATTATAATAGAACATTTTCATAAAAAATATTTACATATTGGTGCTTCTTCGTTACTCTATCTTGTTAGAGAAAAATTCTGGCCTCTAAATGGACGTAATAGTTGTAGAAAAATTGTTCATCTTTGTATCATTTGTTTCAAAGTCCAACCAACTGTGTCGACTCAAATCATGGGAAATTTGCCCAAGGAAAGAGTTTCTCCAGATTTTGCTTTTAATTGTGCTGGAGCCGATTTCTGTGGGCCGTTTTATATTAAGAGTAAAGCTCAGCGTAAAGGTGCTTTACAGAAAGTTTATATTTGTATTTTTGTGTGCTTTTGTTTTAAGGCTGTGCACATTGAGATCGTTTCTGATTTGTCTTCAAATTCATTTATTGCAGCTCTAAAGAGATTCATGGCTCGAAGAGGTAAGTGTGCAAGGTTGTTTTCAGATAATGGACGGAATTTTGTAGGAGCTAATAAAGAAATTAAAAGGCTTCATGAAATGGTTAAAAAACCAGATGAAAAGCTGGCAGGCTATTTAGCTGCAGAAGGTATTGAGTGGAGGTTTATTCCACCAAGATCCCCACACTTTGGTGGCCTTTGGGAAGCAGCTATAAAGTCGTTTAAATATCATCTAAAAAGAGTTGTTAAGGGAATAAACTTAACTTACGAAGAGTTCTTAACGGTAATTGTTCAAATAGAGGGAATTTTAAATTCTCGTCCTCTTTGTCCTTTGTCAGCTAACGAGGACGATTTTGAAGTTCTTACTCCTGCACACTTCTTGGTAAACAGGTCATTAACCTCTTTAACTGAGCCTAATTTGACAAACTTTAAGGAGAGTCATCTCAAAAAATGGCAAAAAATTACTAGACTTGTGCAATGTATGTGGAAATTTTGGCATCGTCACTATCTCAGTCAATTACAACAGAGATCCAAATGGATGTTCTAGAAAAATAGTGTAAAATTAGGAGATTTAGTTTTATTAATAGAAGATAATTTGCCTTGTTTTAAATGGGCTATGGGCAGGATAATTAAAATTTATTTTGGGGATGATAAAAAAAAATTCGTGTTGTTAAAATTAAAACGCAGTCTAGTACTTGTAAAAGAGCCATTTCAAAAATTTGTGTATTGCCTATGGAACATAATTAATGTGTAATCTTTAATTTTGTAAATATGAGTTTGTATTATTGTTTCTTATATATATGTATCGATTATTGTGTATCTTGTGTTTTTACTAATTTGTGTAAAGGTTGTAATACTGTTTGTTAGTGAACTTCTGTAATTTCTTGAAACCCTGGGGTTTCAAGGTGGGGAGTATGTTATATATTCACGCTCATAGATGGCGTTACTGTCGCGAATAATTTTTATTTGTATTCTGAAATTGAAATCGGCAGAGGAGAAGTGGCATCTATGGTGTTAAGTATGATGTCCTAAGTTGCTGTAGTCAATCATGAGAGATTTTTGAATAAAAAAGTAATTTTACTAGTAACAAAAATGTTATTGAGAGTTAAACCACAGCTACTTTTTTTAGAACGTAACTGTTATAATTTTCTGCTGAGATTACTGAGAAATTATGGATTGCTATAAAACTTGATTCATTTAAAATTGTCGACAGAAGAACTTCTAAAAATACAGCGAGAATCTATTCTAAAATACAAATAAGTACTATAAGTTAAGGAAAGCTATCGATAATTAGAACGAAAAAGACTAGCTAAGAAATGTGCTAAACATTAACATTAACACATATTAAAATTAAATTAGTTTAGCCATATTCTCTTTTTTTTGTTATTTTTTTTTTGTTTCTTCTGCATACGTGTGAGAGAAGGAGAACACATTTTTTTTTCTCAAGGAATAAAATTATATAAGTATGCTTTTTATGAATAAACGATACTTTTATGTCGAATGAAATATTCATAACCAACATATGAGGAATGATTTATTTTGTTCATTAAAATAGTTTGTTTTTTATATATTTTTATGAATACAAATATTATATCCCTACGAATCAATATATATATATATATATCCCTAAGAATTAATATCCCTAAGAATCATTATCCCTAAGAAGTATATCCCTAAGAAGTATATCCCTAAGAATCAATACCATAATCTGATTTCAATAGCTTAAAAGAGCATAATTTAGTATACTATCCTTTTCTGCTTGAATCGGTATATTTTTTAGTTTATAAGATACTGTGACATATTCAATTTTTAAAAAACAAATGATTTAATCTTAATGTGATACTTTTTTAAGATATTATCTATTCAACTTTTAAAGGCAAACGATTTAATCTAATGTGATATTTTTTTTAAGATATTATGTGTTCGACTTTTAAAGGCAAACGATTTAATCTAATGTGATACTTTTTTTTAAAATATTATCTTTTCAACTTTTAAAAGCAAACGATTTAAACATTAAGTGATACCTTTTTCAATATTCTTTATTAAGATGTATTTTTTGGCAACATCAGATCATAGTTTTGATTTTAGATAATTTACTGGTAACGGATATGAAATATAAAATAGAGTTTGGCTCCGAGAGGTAAAGACGAACGTTGAAAAATGGTGCTTGTTTAAAATTGTGTATCTAATTTATGTTTGATAAGATGTGTGCAGATAAATGTAATGTCCTGAAAATAAGTCATCTTTATTAATAGTCTTCAATACAGTACAATACATATCATTTAGAGCCTTATTTATAGTAATGCTAAAATATTTTAAAATGCTATGTTAAGGAGAAAAATTACATATTTGAAATATATATATATATATATGTAGAGTTTCAGGATGAAATATGATAAACTAGTATACGTGTCAAAGTCAAAAATGAATATATATATATATATATGTGTGTGTGTGAGTGTGTATGTGTGTGTGTGTATTATTGAAGAGGTCCAGCGTCTCTCGAATTTATTGTTATTCACTTATTTTGTTATTATTTGCGTGTTAACTGTGACCTTTTAAAAAAAATCCAATAAAAATACCTAAAAATATTTTTTTTGTCGTTAAAATTGTATATGTATATATATTTTTAACCTTTTCTTTTGAAACAATACTTTACTCTTTTATGTAAGAAACAGAATCCTCTCGAACTTGGTAAAATATTTTTTTTTTTACATTAGACCAGCAACAATAACATATGTAATCATGTAAGAACTTTAAAATAATGTATTAGAATGATATTACTCATATTAATTAAATACTATATAAGTTGTTCAAATTGATACGTTGTTGGATTGAATTATTAACGTCGTAGTAGAAGCAACACGAGGGCTATTATATATTATACAGAAAGGTGTAGGTGTGATACTAAATATGGCATATTATGAATTAATAATTTAACTTACGTATTTGAAGAGTTTTTTTTTTTTAAATAGTATTGAAAACATTACTTACTGACATATAGTCGAAACTAATCAGACATGTTTCATTTTAGAATCTAAAATGTCTTGAAAAAACTAATTTAAAAATTGAATATTTTCAAAACACTAGTACAATTTCCTTGTTTCCTATTTACAAAGAAATCATAGAAATCTCAAAATTCCTGAGAAACAGATTTCAAATTATGAACTATTCCCCATTGATGCGCCTATTTTGTGTAATATTTTATTCGCATACTGTTTTTTGAATCTTTAAAATTACTTTTCACTTCAAGTCATAAATTGTCTTTCAATTCACCAATCAAATACAAGAAAATAGCTTCTTTTCAAATCAAGCTTTCTATCCAGGCGTTATTTAAATAACTCTTAAAATCGCCAGATAGGAAGAATAAGCGATCCATCTCTTCCCAGGCCTGGAACTCGCAAAAAGGCGATTACGATTAAATATATTCTTCCGTAATGGATGAATGTGCTGAAATGGAAATCCGTCTCTGATCCTGCAATTAAAATTCAATCTGCTGTGAGAGAAAATCGATTCACTATAATCGGAATCGTAAGCATCATCGTTCAGTTATTACGTTTGTGAAGAGGAATATTGAACATCGCATTCGAAAGTAGCAGGTGATAGTTACTACTTTGTCTCAAAATTACTTTTGGAACATATTGTTTTAGAATCGCAAATGGCATTAAATCTAGAGAACAGTTTTCTTAAAGCGTGAATTAGAAATTATAACAATCAAGGTCCTTTAAAAACGTAGTATTTTCATCGCTAATTTTACACTTAACATTAGTAGTAATAACACGTAATTAGTTTCGAAAATTGTAAATAGAAGCAGGTGCAAGAGGAAAAAAAGGATGATTACTGAGGAAAAGCTTATGAAATGTTAAAATGTGTATTATGCATATAAAATTAATTTTTTTGCAACCTTTTTTAATTTTTGCTGTATTTGAAACCCACATGTATTTTCTATGTATTGCATGTAGTTTTTTTTATTTATTTAATTTTCTTTTTCAGGCATCGTAAGTGGACTAAGAACTGAAGAGGACGGCAACCCATATAGAGATGAGACAGGAAACATCGATGTGTCACTGCACCCACCTTGCGACTTTCACCTCATCATTAAAATGGAAGAGCACCGTAAATGACATAGCTTTTGTTTTGACGTTTGTTATGTTATGACGTATGACGTTATGACGTACGTAATGTTGCAGTGTACCTTTCTTACAGTAAATAAATATCTCACATATCAAAACTATTGAGTTTAAGAAAAATAATTAGAGAGTTTACATAATTAATAAAGGAAAAGAATATTGTATTGGAAGTGAAAATAATTCGAGTAATTAAAAAAAGTTATTAACGTAGAGCATTAATTTTCAATCAATACTTGTAATTAATTCATTTTAAAGCATATTTTAAAAACGGCATACATATTTGATTCATTTTAATAAATTACTCGCTGGATGCTAATTCGCGCGCTTTCGTAAACAATCCATTTTTGACCACCATTTATCATTCTGTTAAAGAAAAGAGCATTTTTACCGTTCAATCATAGATGTGCATGTGACAAAAAGACTAAGCAATCTTTCTCACTTAACTCATCAGGCGTTATTATATGGATGAAACATTTATTATTTATTTCACTTCCCAGACAAACAGAACTTTCTGGTAGACCTATTATATGTTACATAACACTGGGATATGTACACAGAAAAATAACGACTTTTTTACAGTAGAACTCCTGTCTTTTCAGAAAATATTGATTTTTTCGTAACGGTTATGCCATCTAGCATAGTTTTCAGGTTCTCTTGTATAGTAAATATCGGTATAAGTGCATCACGTTCAAAATGCTTTTCGCTTTGATTTTACACCGCTTTCAAAAACAAATCATTCTCTTCGATTTGTTGAACGATTTCAGTTTTCGCTTCCAATGTTTATCATTATTAAAGTACACAGATGCTATTGTGTATGTTTAGCATATTGTGTACGTATTGGACAGATACACAAGTGCACTGTTACATATAATAAAATAGTCTAATTCCTTTAACACGTATTCCATAGTATCTAAACCACGATGTAAGTGAGCCGAGACTTATAATATTAATATAAAATGAACCACAAGTTCAAACATCAATATCAATTTTTTGCTTAAAGACATTCAGAATAAAATATAAATTAACAGGTTAAACAGGACAAATAAATGCACGGACTTATATGCTATTTTTATAATATGCAAGTATTACTGCCTGTGACAAAAAATTACAAAAAGGATTTAGTAAAAAAATAATTAAATTACTTAAAGAAAATTATTTTTTTTGTTTTATCAACTTTGTAAGAAAGATTAAGAATAATGTGTTTCCTTCCCATAAAAATATTTTCTGTTGTCACCACTTTTAAAAATCTGAATGATATTTTTATTAAAATTCATGACATTAAAACCATATGAATATAAATTAATATAATAATTTTCAAACCATAAACTGTTATTATTGTTCCATACAGTCTGCATAAAAATTAACACAACATTTTCAAATTCATGGAAGCGTTAAACTTCAATTTTATTGTAGTTTTTAATACTTCTAAAGTTATTAAAATCATACCTATGTTGATTAATACAAAAATTAATATTATTTTAAGTTTGATTTTAATATTTAGGTGCTTATTATTATTCATTTTATATTATATATATATATATATAGATCAATTGAAAAGTCCCCGGCCTACCATAGTAAAACACATTTTTTTGGCAAAATTAGTTTTTTTTCTTCAACATAATTCCCTTCAAGGGTGATACACTGATTATAGCGATCCTCCAACTTTTCGATACCATTTTTGTAGTACGATTTGTACTTTGCTTCAAAATAGGCCTCAGTTTCGGCGATCACCTCTTCATTCGACGAAACTTCTTCCCAGCGAGCATTCTTTTCAGATCTGAGAACAGGAAATAGTCGCTGGGGAACAGATCTGGAGAATACGGTGGATGAGGAAGCTATTCGAAGCCCAATTCATGGATTTTTGCCATCGTTTTTACTGACTTGTGACACGGTACATTGTCTTGGTGAAGCAGCACTTTCTTTTTCTTCAAATGCGGCCGTTTTTCGGCGATTTCGTCCTTCAAACGGTCCAATAACGCTATGTAATAGTCGTTGTTGATGGTCCTTCCTTTTTCAAGGTAGTCAATGAAAATTATTCCATGCGCATCCCAAAATACAGACGCCATAACCTTGCCAGCCGACTGTTGCGTTTTCCCACGCTTTGGAGCGGGTTCATCGTGTGCATTCCACTCAGATGACTGTCAATTGGACTTCGGAGCGAAATGATGGAGCCATGTTTCCTCCAATGTCACATATCGTAGCAAAAACTTGGGTTTATTACGCTCGATCATCTTCAAACATTGCTCCGAATCATCAACTCGTCGTTGTTTTTGGTCAAAAGTGAGCTCGCGCGGAACCCACTTTGCACAGAGCTTTCTCATACCCAAATATTCGTGAATGATATGATGTACACGTTCAGTTGATATCTTTAGAGTGTCTGCTATTTCATTCAATTTCAATTTACGGTCATTCAAAATCATTTTGTAGATTTTTTTAATGTTTTCGTCGGTAACAATCTCTTTTGGGCGTCCACTGCGTTCACCGTCTTCGGTGCTCATTTCACCACATCTAAACTTAGCATACCAATCCTTGATGGTTGATTTTCCTGGGGCAGTGTCCGGAACTCGGCATCTAGCCAAGATTTTGCTTCAACTGTATTTTTCCCTTCAAAAAGAAATATTTTATCAACACGCGAAATTCCTTTTTAACCATTTTTTTTCACAATAACAAAAGTTGCTTCACTCAAAATGTTATAATTCATAAACTAATGATCCAACCGCTGTCAAATTTATACACGCATCTTTTGCGGGAGAAGCTAACTAAAAAACATATGGATTTATTTCTAGTAGCGCCAACTATGTGTTAGGCCGGGGACTTTTCAATTGAACTGTTATATGTATATATATATATATATATATATATATATATATATATATATATATATATATATATATATATATATATATATATATATATATATATATTGATTTTACATTAATTCATATTAGTTTCTCATAATAATAATTTAATATCCAATTTTTTCCCATTCTCTAATTTAAAAGTAAAGCGTTCCTTCTTATTTCCTGATACCATTCCTTTTTAACTTTATTTCATGCAATCACACGTTCTAAAAAATTTCGCAGAATAAACAGATCTGACGGCTTCAGATCTGTAGAGATGATCTCTTCCAGACTTTAAGTCTGCACTTCAATTCCCTCGAAATCCCTCCATTCGTACCACATGTTCTATAACGTTTATTGTGAAAGATCCCTGATGTATAACTAAAAACACAGCGAAACACTCTCTCTTGCTTTTACTCTCTCCTAATCTTATGCACTGGCTGATCTATAACTTTTTACCCAGCGGCTTTGTACCTTCCGCCGTGTAGAAATGGTCTTTCTCTCCGCTACAATAAGGTAATTAAATAAAATGAAATTGGCTTCATCTTTTTTTTAAACTTAAGTAGTACTTTTTAATTATTTTTATATATGAGTCATTTTCTTTGAAAGCGGTGTAAGTCCATTTTGACAAAAAAAGTTAATGAATACATATTAAATTGATTTTTTTATTTATAATTTTTTTCCAAAAAAAATCTGTTAAAATTTTCATTGTTTTTATCATTACAAATTTTCGTAGTTAATGAAGTTACAAAAATAATTACTTTGAAAATGGTCCTCAAAGACATCCTACTATTTAGTTCAAAATTATGTTACATAATTTCTTTCGTGCATTTTTATATGTGTGGCAACATTGTAAATGACATCAACATTTTTATTGTTTCCCGGAATTTCAGTTTTTCCCCGTTTATTACAGAATATAAAGTCCCATTATGAAAATGGTGAAATAAAGCCTTTTTATTTTATTTTTTGTTTCTTCTTATTGTTGAAGTATTTAATAAAAATTTCATAAAAAGAAATCGGTTTGTTTGTTCGAATTGAGATCCCGTAGTTATTATTTTGTAATTGTTAGATTTTTACTTTTTGCTGACTTTGAAAGTGGTGTAAGTACTTTTGAAGTCATTAAAAGTATAAATTTTTGATAATCACATTTAAAAAATGATTTCATTATAAATTTAACGCTTAAAAATACAAAACTAGCGTAATAACATATAACCATATTTTTCAAATTATTCAAAAGTAAAACCTAAAATATCTCCATATAAAATAAAATGCCCTTTCACCACTTTCAAAGAAAACGGCTCAAATATATATGCGTGTGTGTATATATATAATACATCAATATATATACATATATTATATACATGTGTGTGATGGGGGAATATCTAGCTTTCATTACCTGAAAAATTTTCATTATCGTTAAATATATGATATAAGTGAGATTTCCTCTTTTTAAAAAAATTATCTTTCTAAAGTGACATTTAATATTAAATGAGATATTTAGATTTTTTTTAAAAAAAAATGTTTAACTGTTTCTCGCTTTATTCATGTAAATTACTCAACCTGTCTGTTCTATCTCTCTCTTTATGGGCAGAGAAACCTTCATGACACTACATACGAAAAACTCAAAAAATTTGTCAAATTGTATAAGACTTTCTATTTCTCGAAAATCACAATGGCGGTATTTCTGATTGATGCCTTTCTTTTCGAGCAAGGCTCATCTTAACATGTGACCTAGTTTTTCACGAACTTTTTGAACCGATTATTAATCGAATTCCTTTTTCTGCATCTTTCTTGTAACGAAGCATGAATATTCTATTCACACAGCTGTTATGTATTTCAATTCACTGAATCCTAAGCATACGTATCTTTTCTTTCCACGTCACTTAACTAAGTAAATTGAACGACCAATAAATTGATTTTTTAGAGCAAGAAACCGTAAAGTGCAAACTATTCTTTTGTATATACTTTATTTATTATACATAACTCTCAATGTAAATATTTATGTCTTACTTCTAATTACGTGTGCAGTTAATTATTTATATTTCTTACACATTTTCTAGGCGCTGGAGCATGAGAAATTAAAGCATTGAAATCCTAGAAATTTATGAAAAAACTTAATGGGCAAAATGTGTCTCATTTTCCTATTACAGTTATAGTTAAATATTTTGAAAATGTCCGAAAATAAATTTTTCTAACTGGCACGGAGTAAATCAAACGCTATTAGTTAATACAAACAGTCTACGTTATTATATAAGAAAATTTAACGCAAATTATACTTATTAGAGAGGGGAGAAGGTACTAATGAATTAATTCTATCATGGTATCCCCGTAATGTTGTTTATATTATTTCCAAGGTATATATGAGCATGTATCCTTTAATAAATCATGTGAAGTAAATGGTAATCTTTTATTTATTATATATGACATGGAAGTTAACTGTTTTTAAATTTTAATGTTTTTCCAAATAAAGGAACGTTTTAACTAATTTGTCGTTCAATACATTACTATCGATGTGTGTTGCAAAAAGGCAATGTGAGGGCTTATGGCTGTGGATCTCATAACTTGAATCTTGATCAAGTGACGAGGATGGCAATAGCACTGAAACACAAGTTCTTAACTTCCACATCATTTCAATAAGAGAATTTTGAGCGAAGACATATTTAGATTACATCAGCTAAGTTACACTGGGGGTCTTATGTAGCATGAGGACTCGAACGCAACTATAATCTTTTCGGCAATGAGTGTTGCAGAAAAATGTTTATACACACACACACACACACATATATATATATATATATATATATATATATAACCACACATAAAATAGACAAATTTAATAACATTAAAAAATTCTTCAACAATTGTTTGGATCATGATTATCCAATAAATTTCTTAAATACTTATATACATCACAAAAATATTAATCATCTTTGCGAATCGTGATCCAATTTCAAATCCACCACACAACAATAGGTCCACAAAGTCGGCTTGTTAGTGATCTAGCCGTGAAGAATTTATTTATTTATTTACATTTACACAGCTTACATTTTTACTCAATCTCTGGACCGTTATACTCCTTTACCATACAACTTATTACCAACCAATTGTTTGCATCCTCTTACATTTTGTTACCAATCAAACAATGATTTAAATCTTTTTTCAATTTATATGGTGATGATGTGTTATATTTTTTTCATTTTGAGTATGTGATATATATACATCTTGAAGCTTAAAGAAAATTCCGTCTTACTACTCACATATTTGAATCTTCATTTCTTTGAATTTTGTAAGTAATTTTTATATTTTGATTTGTGGATAATTTTTAGAATTATAGATTTTATTTTTGTTAATTTTATCGTTGAAATTTTTTGCATTTTTTAATCATTGAACTCTTTTGTAATTTGGATTTCCCAATTCAGCCTACCAGGAATTATAGATTTTATTTTTGTAGATTTTATCGCTGAATTTGTTTGCATCTTTTAATCATGAACTCTTTTGCAATTTGGATTTCCTAATTCAGCCTATCAGGTCGCAAAGGGGAAAGGTTGGTACCATTTAACTAGTTTAACCCCGCTTAATCGGTCCTCAGCCCGATATTGCTTTTTGACTTGCTGGGTTCCATATTTTCATTTCTTTTTCTTTAATTGTTACATTTCTATCTGGATTTTTGTCTTTTTAAATATTTTAAATTATTCTTTCATAAATTTTCAGTATATATATATATATATATATATATATAAACATTTTTCAGCAACACTATACATATTCAAGAGAAAAAGTATAGTTTTGAATAATAAAAAAAAAAATCGCAGTTTAATCAGTATAACTCCTCTTTAATGTAATGTAAATCATTATATAAAATATTTTGTAAGAAAGAGATGGATTTTTAATACTCTTTGTCTGACAAATATGTAATTTTCCTACAAACACTCAAATAAAAAATATTTTAAATTTCCTTTTTTTTCCATCATGTTCATGTGTACAATTTTCTTGCCATTTTTTACTCTGAGATGTTTTATATTTCAATTAGTGAATAGTAAAGATAGTCCTTTTTTAGAAAGATAGTCGTTTTCTTAATACATATTTCTTTGAATATATTAAGTTCTTTATTTATAACAAAGAAGAAAAACTTTTAGTTGTGTTTTTCATTTAATGAAAGAAATATTCATTTCTTGGAAATGGAAAATACGCTCATTGAATTTCTGTTTAATTTTCTCACTATCACAGAATCATCATGTCTTAATTAATAAAAATAATTAATCAAGATATTTGGATAAAATTTGATTGTATGTTGAGTGATCCTTACGTACATAATGTTGCAAATTACAGCTATTCATGCTGGTTTGTTTTGTTGCAGGGATCCGTAAATTAAATTAATCCAATAAATCGTAATATTTCAATTATTATACCGAAGAGTATTGAAAAGCCTTAATTATTACTAAAAATAATCGATATAGAAACTAAATTTTTATTCTTTATTTTTTAGACTTATCTATATAATCGTCGTACAGTGTTGTACATTTTTCTCACCGTTTCTTGACTGTTCGATGACCGTCGTTGTAGTACTCAGCATATTGAATAATATATTTTCCTTACGTCATGTTACTTAAATCTATGACTTCCTGAAACTAAAAGAAGGAACTTGAAGAGCTTTAATTTGCAACGTTATATAGAAATGAACCAATTATTATTATGAGCAAATTTTATTCCCATATCTTGGTAATTTCTTAGTAATAACTAAAGCTTTACTGTAAACCCTCTTACGTATCCTGCAAGTATTTTCAAAACTTATAAAATTTATTTCTTTCGAAAAAATAATTAGAATAAAAACTCATTTTAAAAAGTTTTCCTATGGATTTTCAAGTACTATTACTATTGCACCCGAGATGTAGTTAATGTCTCATTGATACATTTTTCGGAACTTTTGAGTCCAATAATCCCTACTTCCTTGGTATTTTTCATGTTTTAAGAAAAATTCTTAGCAAATTATAAATATGTGTATTCTGGTTGATTTATTTAAGTACTCAATTATTTTTCTAAACAAATTTATTAATGAAGGTATTAAAGTATTGAAGTATAATTAATCAGTCATAAAATATATACCTCTTTTGTTAGAATACTATTAATACAGCGTTTAGTATGTGTTTTTTCTCCCTAAATATCAGCCTTTTTTTAAAGTTTTTAACACATGTTATCCTTCGTTTAATATAACAACATGACAATCTCTATAATGACATTTTCATTCATACCTTCACTTCCTTCTCAATTCGGTTCTTTTATTAGAAAATACCGGTAACTTCAAACCATTTCGCTTCTTTTCCTATAACAGGAGCTTTCAGCATTGATTTTGACTTCTTTATTTCCAGAGATTTTTCTTGTAATATTGATGCACCAAAGCTCCAAGATACGTTTTTCCCCCCCATAGTTTATTCAGTCTAAATGTTCTTTTTCACTGGTTTGTAAGGACAATTTTTATGGAGATAGCGGAATTTTGTGAATACTTGTCCTTTTTAGAGTTACCGATTTGCGTAGACATTCAAATGTAACCAAAGGAATATATTGCTTTCTTTTCTTTCCCCAGAATCGATTCTACTTCTACGTTCAACAGCTCTTTTAAAGGGGGATAATCCTTGAGAATCCATAGGAAAAATCTATATATGGAAAGAAATTTCAGGAAAAAAAACTGATTTTTATGGAAATGCTTATGTTGAGGACGAAAAAAAAAAATTATTCGTCATGTTGCTACGAATATTTTTTAGCTAGGAATTGTTATTTAATGATAAAAGTTAAACTATTGATTTAAGAAAGCACATAACATAATTTAAATTTCGAACATTTCGTTAATTAATGTGAAAATTATATATATATATATATATATATATATATATATCTGTGTGTGTGTGTGTGTGTAGAATCCTAACTACAGAAATGGGTTACATGGCTCGTTTTAAAGATGTCTAGGGTTTTCTGGATTCAATAACAAAGTGAATTTTTAGAAGATGACATTTAATTAAACCATATATTATTGTACAGTATTTACTAAGTTAAAATTGAACTATTGGTTATACATATTAAAAAGGTATCAGATCGCTCGTCTTTCTCTGTTGGTCGCACGCTTCCGTCTGCCGTTACTCGTGTAGATCCCTTGGAAAGAAGTTCCAAAGTAGAACTCCAGCTAGGAGCGCCATCTATTGTTGGTAGGCGCCTCAAAATGTAAAATTCCTACACACACATATATATATACGTTCATACTCGCTTCTGTACTTAATTGAAGTAATCGAAAATAAATGCTTACGTGTTGTGTAACGGTTATGAAATACTAAATAAATAATTCAATAATTTAAAAAATGTATTTGCTAAGCATCATACTAGATTGTATAACATACATACTGATATTGTTATTATACTTTTGGAGTCCGCAATAAGTTCGCTTAAAG
Source organism: Nephila pilipes (assembly GCA_019974015.1). Taxonomy (NCBI): domain Eukaryota; kingdom Metazoa; phylum Arthropoda; class Arachnida; order Araneae; family Nephilidae; genus Nephila; species Nephila pilipes. Next base: position 102,790 of record BMAW01040843.1, read on the forward strand.
TTTGTAATTTCAACTTTTATGTAAATGTGAGTACCTGAATAAAGATGAACTAAAATAATAACTAAATAATAGTAATAAAACTGAAATAGAACTAATAAAAAGAACTAAAAAGCTAATAAATAGATCTAAAATAGTTTTTCAACTTAGCTAGATAAATTCACATAATTCCTAATTTTATAAATATAAATAATTATTAGATTAAACTTGAAATAAATAAATAATAAATTTAATAGAAACTACTAACATTTTGCAAGCAACAATAAAATAATTTAAGTATCCAGAAAGATCTCTATGTTTAAATTGGTTTCAATCTATATCGGTTTATTTTCTACAGTGGTGACTCGCAATAGGACGATGCAGATAGAAAAATATATCATTTCTTGGTCAACTTCTCTCTGGCATGCGAGTAAATGAACAGGAAGAAATCAAGCGTTTTTCATTCAAGCATTTTGTTTCTTTGAGTAAATAGTTTTGAGGATTGAACTTATACTGTTTTTTAAGAATTCGGATTAGTATAATAAAATGAATGCATTTTGGTAAAATTAAATTACTAGAAATAACAAAACCTCTCTCATCTATACAAAAGGTATCGTAGCTCATTTAGTAAAGCACAACTTCTTCAATAGTTCTGTCTTCTATTTGACAGAAATTCAATAAATAGAATGTATAAAGGAAAGCATAAGTATTTCATTATGACTAAAAAGGAAGATTAGACTCCTTCCTCACGCTCAAATTTATTTTTAAATCAAACTGGTAAAAAACGAGTTTTTTGACCATAGGGTTTCTTTCAAACTTCCCACTTTGCATTACATAATTTTTATACCTGAAATTTAAGAGCAAAAGGGAACGTTGTGTCAAATTGAATTGATTCAATAATCAGTTTTAATAACTTATTTTATTATTTGACGGTCATTAAATGTATCATCTGAAATAAATACGTGTAAAAAGTTTTAGCTCAATTAATCATTGGAAATGAGGACCATTTAGAAACTTGGAGAGAAACTTGGCATAAATTTTAATTACATAAATAATTAGTTTTAATCAATTAATTTTACTAATTATAATTAAATTTCCGTATTGTCATCCAAAACAATTGTGTATAGAAAATTTCAGTTCAAATAAATGCTTTAAAATGTGAAGAAAAAGCTTTTAAAGTTTTCATCCAGCTATACAATGTGAGTTAAAGAAGACCCATTAAAAATGCTTATCTGCTGTAAAAAGAAAGTCAAGTCCATTAATTGATAGATTTATTTTTTGGACATTGCAATAGAAGAAACACAAGGTTATTGTCGAGGGACCTCGTAACTTTGAATCTCCTTCAAGTGCGCGGACGAAAAATGTGTTGGCGCTTCCTTCTTTTTACCTCCTTATCCTGGCAAACGGGAAGACTTTGAGTCTCGTCAGATTTAACATGCATTAGCTATAGCTATATGGTGAGTCTTTCGTGGTATCAAGGTTCGAAACAACGACTCGACGAAAGCCACTGGCTTGTTGTTACTCTAAATCTCTGTAAACTCATGAATGAACTAATAAACTGTCATTTGTTGCAGTAGAAAAATAACAATGCTTTTCATCAAATGTAATTTATGTTCATCATTCTATATTCATATGTTACACAGGGATTGATTCTCAATGACAGGAATATTCAACCTTTCAAACTTTAGGGAACCCTTTGAGCGTACCATTTTCTTCAACGTACCATTTGATCAATGAGAAGAAAAAATAGGATATCAAAGCTTTATCCTACTCAAATTTACAAAATTATTATTGTATCTTTATTTTATCATAATTGAAACGTCTTAATAAAATAATAAATAGTAAGGTAGCTTTTGGGTGATTTTTTTTTTTTTTTTGGTTTTCTAAAATATATTCCATGAGTAATAAACAAAAGCAAAAACGTTTTAAAATGTAACAAATTGATGAAAATATTTTTTTATAATTATGTGGCTGTGATTTATTTTCCTATCACAAAGTATTTTTACATCTGGAATAACTGTTCAAATTTGCAACCTAATGTCATCTTCAGTATCCAATCTGTTGCTGTATTTTATTTTTGTCGCAGTGTACAAAGAGAAATAATTTTCGCACACATATGTTAAAGTTTATAACATTAGATGTTTCACAGCCCTTTTCGTCACTTTCAGGACATTCTTTTCTAATGTCAATCCAAAAATACATAACATCAACTTCACTAAAATTTAGTTGTAATTGTGTATCTGTGAATACATCAATTGGTTGTTCTCTTTTTATATTGGTTTTTTGGAGGTTTCGCAGCCTTGAAAAGTATTTTAGATCCAAGATAATTTTTTTTTATAGGGGAATATTCAAAAAATGTTTTTTGCAGATCAGATAAATGTTTGACTAAACTAATCGTTTCATTTTTATCGGGATCAGCACTACCGTCTGCTAAAATATTTGCAAATTACGAAATCATTCGATATTACCTTTCAAAATGGATTTTGCTCAATATTTCAATTTTTAAAGAGTGGCGTCAGTTTTACTTCATACCTTGAGAGTACTGAAATAAGAGGGCCAAATAAGACGGCGATTCTTTAACAGAGTCAAGGAATGTAAGCTAATGTGTGACCCGATGTGTCTCGATTAATGTGTGCATGTGACTTTTACGTAATGTAAGATTTTATTTTATCTATAAAATATTTATTTATATTTTTTAAGCAAATGGTCTTGAAGAATTGTTATAAAAATTTAAATTTTATGAAAATTTTGGTGCTTTGGTTAAGCAAATTGTGATATCTTGTGGAACCTCTGTCAAAGTTCTAAGGAACCCTAGGATTCCGCGGAACTTAGGTTGAAGACTTTGCTCTATCACAACTGAGACATTAAAATACTTCAAACTTTGCATGTGTCTTTTTTTTTCTGCTGTCAAAAATACAGCATGTTTTGCTAAATATATCGATGTGTTATTATGAAATTATTATTAGAAAAATAAATTTTAAATTTGCAAACACACTTTACATGCCCAATAATAAAAAATATATGCATTTGTGTTTTCCTCAAAACGTGATTTTTAAGAATACTTTGATACATTTTCCTCAGAATCTGCTTTATACATACTACTGATATATATTTTGTAATAGGAAATGATTCATTTTCTTTACAGATATTATATACTTCTTCTAATGAATACTCACATATCTTCATTATCGCCTATTATTTTTATAAAAATTATAGAGGAATCATAAATGTTTTTAAAAACTAAATTTTAATAAATTTAATTTTTGAAATCATAACTTTACGTAAAATGTATAATTATTATCTCAAAAATTATAATTGAAATTATAATTATTCTCAGAATTTAATTTTTGAAATTATAATTATACTCAGATATACTACAATTATTGTTATGTTTATTAATATGTATGAAATATTTTGTTCAAATTTTTTAAAAGAATTACATTACTTTATATTTTAATTATACGAATATTAAATATATATATATATATATAAATATATAAAACTTCACAGCTCATGCTATATTATTTAGTGTCTAATTTAAATTTTCTTTAACAAGTGTGCCATTTCATTTCATTACCTACACTACTTTTTATCATTTTTTTCTTATAGCGGCATGTATTTAAAATGCTATGAATCAATAAAAGTTTAAAAAATATTCTAAATTTTTTGTATAATGTTCGATAATTTTTTGCTCGGAATAGGTATATATATATATAAATAGTTATTTTTTAAAATCCCCACAAATTGAAGTAGCTGTTCTTAAAGTTTTTGGTTGTTTCTGATAGAAAAAAGATAAAATCTATAAATAACTTTAAAATAATGAAGCCCGTACACAGAATTGTTAGAAACATTTCTAAGAAATTGAGAAAAAAAAATGTCAAAAATTATTGTAATTTATAAAATTAATAAGAATATTAAAGTATTGAAATACTTGGAAAAAAATTAAATTTATAATAATTATTTGTTTGAAAATGATACTCTTTTGTCCTAAACTGCGTATTTTATATAACTTCAAATACGGTGAATAAAGCGTTGCTTTTTATAAATATCTGATTAAAAGAGTTTGCTCTCAAAGTTCTATGTTCCCATAAACATTACAGAATTTTTAGGATAAACCAGGGATCGGATCTAGGTGATAGTTTTTATATATTGACAGAAAATTAAAATATTATTCTTGTAGAAAATTTATTCACCGATAAAAATAAGTAAACTCCTTTGCTTTTTACGTAAGTTTTATTGAACACTACACAGACAGAGCTTGACAAGATTGTAATAGAAGACTATGAATGTTACAGATGTCGAATTAGAATAATTCTTGAGTTCTTACAGCAATTTCACAACTAGTTCTAGAATTATCCTACGTTATGCTATCATATATATCATGTGCTATTTGATCGTATTACTCCAATTTTTGCTTTCCAATACAGACACGAACACCGTAGAAGAAATCGACTGCTCGTATTCATCATCAAACAGCAGACGATATGACATTATTTCAACAAAAAATCTTTTTAATATTTATATATTTCCATTTGCGAAAGAAAAAGTAAATGAACAAAAAGCTGCATTTCTTTCACAACATATAGATTTCAAATTTGAGTCAGTATTTTTTTTCTTCATCTTAACTTTGCTAATATACTTAAGCGCACTACATTTTAAAAGGACTATATTTAAAAAATAATTTCTAGCAATTTATACTTGTTATTAATTTGAAAAGCATTCAAACTTCTCCTAAAATAACCTATACATTTACTTACTTCTATAACTTAATATAGCTTTTAGTGTAACACATTTTATAATTGAAAGAAATTCAAACTAAATATTTTAAATCCAAAAGCAAGTTTTTTCTCCTTTTATCTCGGTAAGCCCTTGCGGAATTCTTTTATGGGGATATTTTTTTTGAAACATGAAAGCTTTAATGAGCAAGCTAATTTAAAATAAATTGAATGAAAAATAAGGAAAATACATAAAAAAAAAAATCGGCGATTTTAAGAAACTAATCAGTTACGTATTCAGCGCTGTCCTTTGATTAATTTTTTTTTATTCGTTTTGCTCTTTTTTTAAAATCGTTTCATGTGCTGAGTTAATTTTAAATAAATTGGGTAAAATGTATATTTAACGAACCGAAGAACGGGATATAAAACCTTTAGTGAGGTTTACCGCATTAGAACGAATTTTTTTTTCTTATTGAAATGTTTTCCATCTTAAATGGATTTATAAAAACTTTAATGCTTTTTTGTGAAAATTTCAGACATTGATGTAAAATCTGAAAGTAAATAGTTTTTTAAGCCAATACACTTAAATTACCACTTATTTAAAGATTTTTTTTCGATAATAAATTAAAATCTATTCACTTAAAATAAATTTAACTTCATGATTAAATCCCATATCACATTAAGTGACCTTTTATTAAACGATTAAATATCTAACCTATTAAAAAGTGTGTTTACTTGAATCGAAGAAAATTAGAAATGATTGAATATTCTTGCGTTATTGAAGTAATATAATAAGCTATTTCCCTACTAAAATGCAACTTAATAAAGCATTAAAAATCCCGTCATATACTTCTGATGCAATAATTATTTACTTAAATTAATGTAAAACATTTTTTAAGTAGAATATTTCTTCGACGATTGGTAATAGGACTGTTAAACGTAATAAATCTAAAATGCTTTTCATTTCAAATGAGTCTCCGTATATTTTAAATTAGCCATTTTTTTGTATGCGATAATTTATAAGCTAATTTTAAATAATAAGAATTTTTAAAAATAACTTAAAAGATATTTCTAAACATAACGCTTCGTTTTTACGTGATTTAATCATACATTCATTTGAGTGTCCAATCTTAAGAAATGTCTTGCTAAAAATATATATATATTTTGAATCATAATACAAATAAATGGTTAGAAATAATGCTAAACTAAAATATTTATCATTTACGATAATTTTCCATTTTTTTTTAAAGTTATTATATTTGACATTTAAATGATTGATATTTTAATATGTATATATTACAGAAAATGTTCTGAAACGCATTCACAACATAATGATTATATTTCACAATTTGCAAAAGCATATAATAATATAATTTAAAAATTATGGTTCCAGGCTACTTTAAATAGTATTTTAAGATTTTTTGCATTAAAGGATGAAAAATAAGATTTTGGGAAAATTAAGTTTAACCTTTTTTGTATTAAAAAGTTTATTAGAAGGTTTTTTTTTATTATTTTTTTTTATTTATAATGACAGATTATTAATAGTTACAGCAAAAATTAAGAAAAACAAACCGAACAAGTAACATTTGTACTGGCTAAAAGATTTACAAATCGGCATTATGTCTCTCCCTCCACTATTTTATCAGAATTAAGCACGCACGCACATTTATAATCAGTTCTTGGGAAATAATTAGAAAATTTTATGGTATTTGTCTTTGAGTATTCTGGGAAATATACATTTGAATATATATATAAATATATATTTGAATATATATATAAATATATATTTGAATATATATATATATTTGAATATATATATATATATGAATATAAATATATATAAAATCTGTATCTGTATATGCATATAGATATATATGTATATATGTCTGTGTATATAGATATATATGTATATATCTGTGTATATAGATATATATGAATATATATATATAGATAGATAGATAGATAGATAGATAGATAGATATTCAGATAGATATGTATATATATATAAATATATATTCAGATAGATATGTATATATATATAAATATATATATATAATATTATATATATATATGTGTATATATTTGTAAATATGTGTATATATATATGTGTGTGTGTGTGTGTGTGTGTATATATATGTTTGTAAATATGTATATATATATATATATGATGATGATGATAATGATGATTTCACTTAAAATATAGTTTAATTTTTTAATTTTCTAATATTTCGTTTTCGTAAATCACATTTAATAAAGCATTCTTATTTCCTGATACCATTCCATCTCATCTTCTAATTCGTGCAATTACGTCTAATATCACACTTCCAAGCTGTGGGGTAAATTACTACTAGACTTAAGGTCTGCATTGTATTTAGGGGGATGAGTACTTGCACGCACTACTCGAAGCAAACGGAGCTTGCTGCGAGTTTGAGATCATGACCACCTGACTCCAATGAACACTAGATTCGAAGTAAAATTTCACTAATCGTATTAAATTCTTTCACCTTAAAGCCAGCATTTTTATTGCTAGGAAAAAAAATCTATTACTGATCAGCAATGAAAATAATTTAGGCAACTATTTACTTTTCTTTTAATTTTTTTTTTCACTGGAAACGGCCAAGTTTTTTTAAAATTACTTTCATTGGAGATAAATTAGTATCCCAATAAGTTAATCACGAAAGTTTCACTATACAACCTCTCTTAAATGAAATAAATTTAAGTAAGAGTGTATGATCTTTTTGCGCTTCAGAAAAGGATGGAAAAATTCCCTTTTGAGAATTCTCTTTCCTAGAAATCCCTAAACGAGGGATGAATTCGACTGCTATTTTCTTACTTTTTCGCTGAATAGTCGTTACATTCCCAAACGTGCAATTACCAGGGACAAATGCAATAATGAGATTAGAGTTCATAAATTTTTGCTTGGAATTCGCTCCAATCATTGAAATAGTTCTTTTAAATCTCTGTTACTTTTTTATAGGCAGAGGACGAAAAGGAAAACAAGGTCCACATTTATTACTTATTTCTTTTAAGAAATTATTTTTCATATATATATATATATATATATATATATATATATATATATATTCGAATACGTATGACTTATTAAATTATATTTTGGAAGAAAATTACGGAGAAACTTACGGAATATTATTTTGAAAAATAATAAATTCTGACATCATTTATTCTATATAGGTACACATCTATCACTATGACAATAATTTAGGTCACGTGACATCCGGTTTCATTGCTTCATTTCTGGTAACATTTTTTCTTAGTAGGTTGCCATATTACACTATTAAGCGCACTTCATACATATCCTTGTCCCTTTGTGTCGCAAAAGGGGGAAATGCCATATGGCAGGATCGCAGAATTTTCGGTTGGAGTTCTATTACAGCATTTTCGTTCCTTTCTCTGTTTCAATGAATTCGTTAATAAGGATCTATGTACAGAAGTTAAAAAACAACCCAACTTCACGCTAGTTGAAGAAGAATCAGAACAGTGGAGAGTCGGCGATGTTGGCTTGCGAAAAGACCATTGTATGATACTTTTGTTAGATGTTTGTTATTATTATTGGATGTATTTGTTATTGTGCTGCATTAATGAATAATTAAAGTTTTGGTAGAGCTAAAGAAATATAAAAGAACTAGTTATTTGTTGCATAGCTGCTCTCACCGCCTATCAACCACTCGATTAAGGATTGGAATTTGTTTTACTTCCTTTATACAGGATCACCATCTCTTTGCATTCTGATGTTTAAGTGGACGCGATAAACGGTGAGCATTTTTTTACCAGGTATTTATAAAATATCAGATAGAAAATGCATATTTAAAATATTTTTAAATGTGATGTTCATATTTGGCATACTTGAATATTCATAAAATCTGCATCTCAGGAAAAAACATTCACTTTCAAACAAAAATTATTTTATATAATTAATTTGTTTCAATATTTTAAAAATCCTACTACTTTTAGAAACTCTAATATTTTTAAACATTTCCCCCTTTAATAACTTAAAAGTTTTTATCATAATACTATTCATGCATTTGATTATTCTAGTGTTATCTACAGTATTAAAAAAAAATTTCTCTCAGATACCACAAAAGATAGTAAAAAAACTGCTGTTTGGTAGAAGTATATTTAATTCTGCGGATTAATTAAAGATAAAAATGCGTCTTAAGTTTTTACAAAGGTATTTTAAATTGCAGATTTATCTCACACATTATACAAAAGTATTAAAAAAAATTCAAGGTTTTATATTGATTACAAGAAATGTTTTAGCATTTTAAGTACAGGGCTTTCATCCCAAACAAAAAAACTGAGAAAAAGCAGTTTAATATTTTGGGAGAAAATTTAACGATTTAACACATCATGAAATAAAATTTTGGCAACTCACTAAGTAATACATCCATAACTAAGAAATTGATTCCTCTATTTACAAATATCAAATGGCTATGTTGGCCTGGTTGTTTAGAGCGACAACCTTGTGATCGGAATATCGCGAGTTTGACTCCCACGCCAACCGAAATTTCACCGTGTACGCTAATTGCAGCTGGTGCGCGTTAAATACAGTCGCGGTTGCAAAATGTTCAAAGTTCCCAAACAAATTAATTCCTCTCAGGGTAGTGGATGAGGGTTGTACCGGGACCCTGGTGTGGACTGTTAAAACAAAATTTGGATTTTTCCTCCGGAGCTTATAGTTCTCGGGTCGAATGAAGCCGCAACCCTCAAAAATCCATGCCATGACTCGTAATTTATGGGTCCATGGACTTGCTGTGATGATACTGTCCAGAAAAGTGGTATAAGCGACAGCGAATGTAAAATAAGGCAATAAATTTCTTAGGGATGTTTTGGTCATTTTTAAAGAACTATAATGTGGCATTTAGCTAATCACGACATTCTCTTTACTAATACCGGAAAATTTTGGTAATTTGAATTGCATAAAGTTGCAATCTCTTCCCAAATCAAATGAAACTTTATTAGGTAAATTAGATAAAAAGAAGGATAGAAGTGATTTGAATTAGAGATAGTAATACGTAAATACAAGTGATTGAAAGAAAGAAGAGAGTGTAGTGTATACGACGCCTGTTGGCTAGAAGAGAAATTGTACCAACTCCTCCATTGCAAAGGAAAGTGAAAAACAGCATGTCTAGAGAGGTCGAGCTGTACTCGTAAGAGGTCAGGGAAAATAAGCCCCGACGTGTAAAAAAAATCATTGTTATTTTTTAAATAAGGCTTTGTCTTTGTGCCCACATGAACACGACTCGATGAAATCGTCAGATCATGTATAAAATGATTGATTAATAATATATTTAAGTAATGAGAAAGAAATTATATTGAATATTTTCACACGAACTCGGTTACTGCAACACAACAATCATAGAGTGAGGTATAGAGGCTAACGGAAGGCTACTAATTATAAGTAAATTATATTGAATTAACGTAATTAATATTATCTTGCTCTTACGAATCTTCAATTGGAGAGTTATTGATTATTCAGTAAGGCTTGAAGATGCTGGTAGAATTAAATAATGAGAAAGTACGTCACATGATCATCTTAAAATATAAAAATGATAGTATTCTAATATGAATTTTTACATTGTTCATTTTGGGACATTGGGCTATTCGCGGTTTCTCTTCACTAACCTTGGGGACTTTTAATTGAGATTGATTGCTTTCGCTTAACAACCTTTGCTCAAACAAAAATGAAACGTGATACGTAAAGTTATTATGTAAAGCAGTTAGGAATGAAGTGAAGTGGTTGAGTTAAGAAATATATAAACTCCGACTGGAAGTAGCAAGAGTATCTAAAAGAGAGAGGCTGTAGGAAAGGTGAAGCTGAAGTGATAGATAAGAGGAAAGAGGAATTAGAGATTGTAGTAGAGGGTTCGAGTAAAGATTGCTGCTAGAAGGATATTTCCTAGTGTTTTCAACAGTTGATCCAGAGTCTGAGTTGCAGTCGAGGAAGGATTAGTGGTAAAAGTCTGTTAGATTACTATTGGTGGGTTGAACTAAGGCATTAGAAAGCTTACCCGAGAGAGCATAGGCAGTTATTATCATAGTAAATATATGTTAATAAATTGTTTAAAGATTGTTTTGGTGATTCTGTAATTATTTGTGTCGTAGTGTTTAATAATTGAATCTAGTGATGGCACAAGATGAACCCTGGGTCGGGCGGGCGTCACAATTTCAATACTTATGCTGAATTTTTAGAATTCTGCGCCATTTTTGTCTTTTCCACCGGGTCAAGATATTTGTACAGTAATTATTCGAAAGTTTATGCTTTAAGTAAAAAGAAAATAAGATGTAAACTGTATATGTGCTGAAATAATATTAAGGACTTATCAACACATACCAATCTCTAAATAGAGCATTTAACAAAATTCAGTATCTATTGAGATATTTGAGCCATTCAAAAAAATGAATACTTCATAAAATAGGCGGTTTAAGTGAACATCTTCTTAACTTGTTTCTCTTCGTTATTTCTTTATAGTGTTTATTATTAAATGGTTATATTTATTGAGGGAATTTATAATAAAATATTTTAGCATCCAGCCTAAAGAAGTATTTGGTTCTGTAGAAATACTTAAGTTGAAGTTGTAACCATTTTAAAAACAACTTAATTAATGACTCTTTAATTTTTATGGTGAATTCCAAAACCATTTTTGCAACTATTTGAGAAAACTGGCGAATTTGGAACAAAACTAAGATTCCTGAAAGTGCGAAATCTAGGTGATAACTCCATTGTAAAGAAAGTTACTGACATTTCCTTAATTTCGCCTGTGACATCACACTTGGTCGGAACAGGTAAAAATACCCCGGGAGCATGGGACAGAGCGGAGAGTCTGTCTTTGGAATCTGCTTTAGAAATCAATTTGGGAAGTAACCGGAATTTAGACTAGAAGATCTGCCAAGGAACTCACGATTGCGTGTCCGAGTAAATTTGTGAAGTGACCAAAATCTAACTTGGAAGTTCTGAATATTACTGTAAATTTTTGTTAGTAGTATGAACTAGTAAGCTAGTGAGTTGAATGTTGCTGATGCAACTGTGATTATCATTAAAAGGGCTATTTTTGTTCATAACACATCGATCAATAACTCCCGAGTCTAACATTGAAAACAACATTTTTTTTGCAAATTTTTTTTTATTCATCAACATAACACCTTTTGTTAATCACCTTTTAGGGTGATACAATCGTTCCAACGCTTTTCCAAATTTTTTTTTTTTTTTTTCTTTTTTCCAAAAAAATTTTTTTTCTTTCTTTTTTTCGCAAGAAATCTTTTTTGTTGCGAGTAAATAGCGATAAACAGCTTTCTGAATCATCGACTCGTTGCTGTTTTTGTTCCATCGAAAGTAATCGCGGCACCCACTTGGAAAAAACCTTTTTTCATTTCACTTCAAAAAACCTTTTTCCTGGTCCGATCGACTTAAAATTTTGACACGTTTCAAGCAAAGGTTAGTACTCTAGAAAGACCTGGTTACTGGTTTACTACGAGCGCCATCTCTGGGTTAGTCTCGGGAGTTATTGATCGATGTGTTATATCTATGTCACGAATCTGTACCAGTTCCGAGTTTTCTATTTTTGCTGTCACTGTCCAAGATATGCTACCTACGTCGTCAAATCCAGAATATTAGCGAATAAAGTTTCTTTTGCCATTTTCCTCCGTATTCTGCTTTCCACTCGCATACACAAAGAATATTTGTAACAATATTCTGATTCTTCTCTGCTGTAATGTCATTTCAAACAATTAACTAAAGAAAGAGTAATATAAAATTACACATGTTAAATAACGTTGAGAAACCTTTTTATAAGAATTTATGTAAGATACAAATGTTGAAAAAAATTATGATAGGAAAATCTGACAAAATGCTTAGGTAGAAATGCCTTACAATCAATTTTTTAGGTATGTGTGTGGAAGAATGTTGCTAATTATAAGTTTTCTGTATTATTTTTATATAATTAATATTTTATGTTAGAAATACATTTTAACGTCCCAATAAGAGACAGCTATCAGACCAGATATTTTGTGCCTTAAGTAGAGGGGGTAAATACTTTTACTAATCAAAAAGATCGGAAATCCCATATTTGTCACTTAAACAGAGGTGTCTTTATATAAGAAGTAAATACATTTACTACTTAAATGGACATAAATCCACTTAGTAACATGTCCCTTAATTAATTGACCCTTAAATAAAGGTGTCCTTCAATGAGGAGTAAATGCATACTCTATATTTTCATAGAGACCAGAACTCACAGAATTGTTCCTTAAAATAGGGGTATTCCTCAGGAGAGGTGCAGCTTTATTCATTTTATATATATTTAAAAAAAGAAATATTAAACTTAAATGTTATATTAAATATAAATTACAGATTCCTAAAATTTACTTTTATAACATTCAAACATTTTTCTCAAAAGTGCTAATTTCTTGTCTTATGTTCTCAAAGTTTCAAGTACATTTATTGATTAGAGATTTATCATACTTTCACTTAGGAAACTAAAATTAATAATTTACTAAGGGAAGATATGGTCTGGGGATGAGCGCTACTTAACATAATAGGATAAATAATAGTATTAGGTGTATGGAACCTATTCTGTCAGTAATACATTCCTTCAAAAAACCTATTTATTTTTCATCGCTTTTTATATTTCTTAGCTTAATTTTTTTGTCACCGTTTTAGTTGTTTAAATTTGCTTCTTTATTATAAATCACAAACAGTATTGAATTTTTTGGAATGCAATCCAGAACTAATAAGTTATTGGAATATAAACCAGAATTAATGAGATATCAGAATATTAAACAGAACTAATGTTGTAGAATAATGGGATACATAATACTTAAAAAGTGATAGAATATATGAACATATATTCCAAAAATATTAAGGTATTCGAATACGTAATCCAAAAGTATTGGGATATTAGAACGTATTACCAGAGAGGAGCTAATATGCCGGAACTTATTACTTTAAAGTTTCCGCTTGGCACACATCAAATACTGTCTATGTGTATTTCCCTCTAACAAATAAGCATCATTAAGGAAACTCGTTGACTTTTTTAGTAATGAAATTATATTAATGAACAATAAGCAGTTATCTCCTTGAAATTATAACTAAAAAGAAATTTTGCATTTGAATTTGTAAACCTAATAATCCATTTTCAAGAAGCTGACAATCATTTTATTATGAATGTAAGTCAGAGTGTAGACTACAAATCGATATGAAAATTAAGGCAACAGTAATATATTGTACCCAAATATATAAATACACTCTATAACAAAAAAAAGTCGACGCAGCAAGAAGGAGTTGTCCTATGGCGAATAAAAATTGTTGGATGTGCAGAACATACATTGAAAAACTAACGATTAAAATTACAGAATAATTGACTGGTTTATTTCAGCAAAGGGACAAATGGTGGAAGTCAAAAATGTGTTGGTCCTTTTCTGACTTCGATGCAAGCAATCACCCGGCGTGGCAAAGACTGATAATGTTCCTGGATAGTGTATTGATAAATTTTTGTTCCGAATTGTCTGCAGTTCCAGAGCTAAATTGTCAACATTCTGGGATGGTAACAGCCTTCCCATAATGTTCCTTCCATAATCAACTTCTCGTAATGCTCCAAATAGGCTCCATGAGAGATCAGGTGACCTAGCTGGCTAAGGAGTTGCTTTAGTTTAGTTTTTATTAACGTCGCACTAGAAGCAACACAAGGGCTATTGGCGACGGACCTCGTAATTTTGAACCACGGTCAAGTGACGAGGACGACACCTGAGCTGGCACCCCCCTCTCCTAACATCCACACCACGCCAACGGGAGGACTTTGGACCCCGAACAGATTTAACGTGCATCAGCCCCGGCTACACGGCGGGTCTTTGGTGGCCAAGGATCGAACCCGCGACTGAACGAAAACCGCCAGCCGCTATCCACGACCTTGACCACTAGGCTACCGCGGCCCCCGGCTAAGGAGTTGCAGGGAAAGCTTAAAGATCATTTATAGCAACACATGTCATGTGCTGCCGTGTATTATCTTTTTGAAAAATATGTCATAAGTATTGCAAAAGGAACTGTAACACAACCAGACGCAGAATGTTCTACTTGTTGCTATGCTGCCAATGTGCCAGAAATGACTACCAAAAGGTGTGCGGCTATCAAAGAAGATGGCACTCCAGACCATAACGCTCTATTGTAGTCCTGTGTGGCGTGCGATATTAAGGGCAAGATTCCTACGCTACACTGGACGTCTCCAGACACGTCTGCGATTCCCATCGGAGCTCAGTTGGAAACGGGACTGGTCACTTAAGACTGTACGTCCCTAGCCAGAACAATTCTAAAGTGATCTAGCTAGACACCACTGTAATTTGAATTAACGTGTTCAACCTTGACAAGTAAGCGGCGTAACGATGAGCTCGAGAGTAAATTCCGCTCTCTCAATCGTCTGTCGAGGGTCAGTTGGACACATATGTGCAGGCCACACGTTGGATAGTTTCCGGTGCTGTGACAGCTGCTCTGAGAATCGCTCTTTTTCCCCCTTCTGATGTGGTTCTCGGTTAATTGCTGCCGTTCTGACGCTGAAATCTGACGTTATTGACCACTTTCACCAGCCGCATCGCTTCGACCCAGATGTCGAGCAATTCGTCCAAACAGCCTCTTTCATTCCGAAAGTACGATCTCTTTGAAACCCTGACATCTGCCTTCAATGAGTACAAATCCTTCAGGGAGGCATTGTTACAGACGACGTAAGATATTCACAGTCGAAATGCTACCGAAATTTTGATCATCCGATTGAGAATCCATCCTTATATACACCTGCTGAATGACCAGTTCCGATGCGCTGGAGCTTCCGCTATTTATTCATTGGACACCAAAGTTTAATCATTTGCAATTTTGGTCTTAATGTATTTGCACACTCAATTTCATTCTAATCGGTCAACCTCTTCTTGATATGTCGATTTTTTTGTTATAGAGTGTAAATGACTAGATAGTCTTACTGAGGAAGAAAACGTTGGTTTATTAATATCAACCGGAATCAATTGAAGCCTCATGGACACGAAAACACCTTTCATATTCAAAAAGCAAATTCAAGATCATGTCCTCTTTAACATTCTTTTGAAGTTTCTGGATGTAATTAGAAGAAAATGTACGGCCTAGTGGTTTGAGGAATCATGCCACATCAATACAATGCTAATCTACATATCCAGAAGAAAATCGAAGTGTTTCTGGGGCCACTTTTTCACCAAGCACTTACATCCCAAACGTATTACGCCCTGTATCCTCTTTTAGTAGCTTTAAATTGCACCTTGTAAATAAGCGCTGCGCGACTCGGACACTAAACGTCAGATACATCATTGCCTGATAAAGCAGTCAAAACAAATTTATACATCAAGTTTTGGAAACTTAATACAGATTGGTTGAATTAAGTAATGGTAGTGGCACCTCTTGGGTTATATTGACCAATAAAGAGGTAGGATAAATGTATCAATGTAAAATGAAATAATAGATAAATAACTTTAAGAAATTCTATAAAAGTTTTGCAAATAACTGATTTAGCCACCTAAGGTGCGCTTTTTTATTTATAATTATTTTAAAATTACTCAATTAAATATAAGAATTTAAGTAAAAGATGAAATATCGAGAAATGGACAGTAGTAAACTTTTCTGGTATTAAAATTAAAGGAAACAATAAATTATTAAATTGAATATATTTAAGCAAAATATAATTAGAGTTAAAGAAAACTATAACTTATTAAATTGAATATTATATCCGCTACGTGTAATTCAAAGTAAAGGAAATTATCCATTATTAAATTGGATATAATTAAGCTAAATCTAATTAATATTAAAGCAAACGATAAAAATTGAAAAATTTTCTGGTAAGTGAAAAGTGTTGCAAATAAAACAATATCTCATTGATTATTTAATAAACATGCTTTTCAAATAAATATCTTGTTATTACCCTTTTTTTGTTGGTTTTTCTTACATACTTACTGAGGTACAGTTTTATTAAAACAACTATAAAAGTGGTGGTAAAATTTCTTGTAAAGAATCTTCAAGTGTTTATTAGCATGCATATTCAGAGGAAAAATCTCTTTAACAATCGAATATTCCGTATACATCAAATTTTAGAATTTATCACAATAAAAATTCAAATTAGTCTCAAAAGAGGCTTTTGTTTTCATACAAAACCTTAACGCGTACTTGCATAGAAAGAAAGCAAAAAAAAAATAATTAAGAAACGATAGTGACATGTTTATCAGTACACTGTCATCTATTTTCCACTCGGGAATTCCTGTGTGCAAGAAAAGTTATGGGGAATTTCACCTGAGTGGTATATGTGTTGAAATCATAAGAGGGATTAGCTGACTAACACGTAATATAATAACACGAACTACCCAATTTATTTTCATACATAAGCAATACATTGCTTTGTAAAAATAAAACTCCTGAAAATTTCCTTCTATTTAGGAATACAAATACTTTAAAAAGCATCAACAACAGAGTATTAGAATTTTTAAGAAACTCCATTATCAATTTTACTCAACATTGAATATATGTTCTATTTCAGAGAACACCTGTAACTCCAAACAAACTTGGGGAGGGGGTTCGGTAAAGGAATCTGTCAATATTGATCTAAGTGCTCCAGAATCTAAAAATCGATGCACCGATTCTTTCAAGAACAATTGTTTTCGATAGTTTACTTAGCCAGGAATTTGTGAAGGTTACTTTTTTTCTGTTTCTGAAAAGTAAAGGCAATTTTTATGTGATCATGAAGATTTTGAGTGACATTTTTTTTTTTTCCATTTTACTTTATCTGACTTGAGATCTTTAAATGTAGCTATATACAAAATAACCAGAATTTCTCTTCATACTATTTCAGTTATTTACATACCTAACGGCGATTTCCGAAAAATACAAGAAACATGTATTAATCATTCACGTTTTTTGTAATATTCAGGGAAAAGGTGTGCCTTATCCAATAAATAAGAAATATAGCAAACTTCGTCTTATATATGTATAATAAAACGAAGTTTGCTACCGGAAAGTTCTGTCCGCTTGTCAAGTGAAAGGAAATAATACATTTTTTTGTTTATTTAACAATATTTATTGTGCAATATTATTTCCGGCATTACTAGGATTAGTCTATAAACATTCCAGATGAGTGACTCGTGAGTTAAAAAAGAAAAATTGACTTAATCGAATCACCCTATGCACATCTCTGTTTGCTCGTCACCCAAACAGAGATGACGATTTTGGACCGGATAATAACTGGTGATGAAAAAAGTATTATGTTCAAATACATCGCAAAAAAACCTTATTTTCAGCATGGACTATGTGCTCCCTTCCCCTCCAAATCGAGATTGGGTCTGAATAAGAGAAAGCTGCGTATATTGTGTCCAAGAACCAATACATTGCGAGCTTTTCAATCCTAATGAAAAGATCTCATTTCGGAGAGATATTATCAGCAAATGGATGATTTAAACAAATCAGTGAAAAAAGAAGTGTCCGGCGTTGTCCAGTATGAAGCACGTGCTTATGTATCACGATAATATCAAACCAATTGTGGTTTTGGCGATTCGTCTCAAAATCTTATACATGGGCAAGGAATTTTATTTGCATCCACATGCTCCTCAGACCTAGCATCCATTAATTATCTTTTGCTTATGTCCCTATAAAATTTTTTGAAAGGAGAAAAATTAAAAACTGGAGCTTTTTTCAACCAAGTGCTACTTCAGTTCTTCACCTCTAAAGACAAGACATTTTTTTTAAATATGGTACATTTAAATTACCATCACGCTGGTAAGAGTTCATGTAACGACGGAAATATATTATACAATAAATATGATTAAATGTACTAGTTCTTTTCACTTCAAAAAAGGACAGAAGTTTATAGTAGACCTATTATATATATATATATAACTGTATACGTTATCCACGATGAATATAATAGTTATTTATAGGTTAAATACAAGATGAGTTCAAATAAAATACGGCAAATGCTTTTCATGTGTAAACAAATAAAATTTGGGTGCTTAGGTTTGATGCAAGCACTTTGAGGATCATAACACACATGCGCAGATACTTACTTTCTTTAATTAAGTGCGAGAATCGTGACTTTTAAGTACTCGAGTGATAATTGTCTTTCACATGGAGCTTAATATCTTTGTAGAAATGGATGACAGGCTCCCAAGGTATCCTAGCAATTCTTCTATATTTTCGACCCTAAGGAAAATAAAAGATTCCCTAGAAAGGAAACCAGAAGAAAACGATTTCAAGAATGTTTAGATCATATTACAAATTGCCATGAACAATCTACAGGAAGTCCCCTAACATATTTGCATCCTATATATTTAATGTGTGCCAGAATCTATAAATTATCACCCTCTTAAGACCAATATTTTTAAATTCCTACTATTAGTTCACACTCTCCCTATATATATATCTTGTTCAAATTTTCAATCATTAATAAAATACTTTTTATTCATCCACTCAAGTTCAAATGCATTTTTAAGACTTGCAGTGGATGACACTTGATGATAATACTTTTTTTTCAAATATTAATTCATTAATTAAATTTAATTGGTGAAAAGGCAGTTTAGCTCAGCCACTTGGTGCAATTTCAAAAATTGCCAAACTTGGCGATTTTATTTGGCTGAATGTGAAGTTCGCGAAGGAATCCAGGGTAGCCACATTTGGCAAAATACCTCCAATGGTGGTTGGGCTTAATTGCAGTCCAACCATCTTGTCTACCAGAAGAGTTAAGAAGCAAGCCAATGCTTCTAGTATGGCATTTTTCATGCAATGGCAAAATTGGTAGAGCGTCGGCGTAGAATCTTCATGCCTTCGGATCGAATCTAGTCGAAGCATAAAAATTATTTTTATTTGATTTTCAAATAATTAATTTTAGTTCTATATGGGAGAAAAATATTTATTTTATATAAAATATTTAGCAGGATATAAATTTAGGAATAAATACTTTAAGTGACGAAGCGTGTAGATTGCTGGAAAAGAATTTCTTTTGCCCCTTAATATTGTGATTCTGACATATACATGTACATATTTATATTAATTGTAGTTATTTAATAAAAAGTAACTAAAATAAAAAAAAAAAATCTTTGTTGACCTGAGTAGAAATTGATTTTAATTTTTTTTAAATTACTTGTTATGATTTGGACGAAAAATTTACTTAAATTTTTATTTTTAAATGAACTTTTCAAAAAAAATTTAATGTTAACTCTGAAATATGCATAGGCTACTCTTCAAATTGTGGGAGCATCATATTCATGCTCTTACCTATAACCACCTTCAATATTTCTTGCACTGTGGTAAAATAAGGTCGTTACTTTTTATTGAGCTATTTAAACGCTTGTGCTTCAGAAAAGCGAAGCTTTTTTTCGGTTCATATAATATTGCAATGGAAGACGTAGTTTTCATTTATGTTAGAAACAGCTTACAGAAGGCAAATTGAATTTAATTAATAGTCTAATATGTAATAAGTTTTATATTATTTTATTTTTGTCAAACAATCTACAATTATTCCTACACTTAACGGAACTTTTGATGTGAAAAACATTTATTCAAAATTCTGCATTTATTCAAGTGCGCATTTCATGATTTATTTCTTAGAAACTCATCACACTTCTATACGGTAACAAATAAAGGTCTGGACCTATATATTGGCAACATTTTTTCAAAGTGAATGTGTGGTGAATAAATATTCCTATTCGACTCTTGTGCCGTAATTCAGTCAATTACAGCTAAGTCTAAAAGTCAATAACCTACGGAAGGATACGCCAGTCAAGTGTCACACAACTGTTTATTTATCAAGTATGTAATATAATGTTAAAGGAATACTTGCTCTCTAAGATAACACCCTAGAAAGATGCACTCGCTCAACTAATACCGAATTAAGAGTGTCTTACCGAAACTTTCACAGCTGAGGTAGACCTGATTCTTGACTTCACTACGATCAACTATCACAAGTAGCAACTCTTGATTTCGTCTACCACCAGTAAGTCATTTATTCAACGCTAGTGACACTCGACGTCTATCGTCTTAATTTCACTTTGCTTATATACTTTCCTATCAACGGCACTTCACTTTATTTTTAACCGTCTCTAATTTAACTAATCATGTTTCATTTCAGTAGGGAAGAAATAGTTACTTATAGCAATCAATCTTAATTAAAGTCCCCAAGGTTCGTGAAGAGAAAACCGCGAATAGCCCAACGTCACAAATGCTTCTTATAAAGTTGACAATTTTTATGGCTGTCGAAATAACTTTTTTCAGTATATTTTAAACGTATTTGTCGCTAGTGCATGTTTGTGTACAAAATAACGTGTAATTACAACTTGAAGATCTCTATGTTTCTCTAAGTAGCTAAACCAATTCATTAGAAGTCAAGAGCGCTCAAAAGCGTATGAAGAATGAAATTTTTTTTTGTAAAATTTGTGTCTAAAAGTACCTTTTATTACATCAGAAACATCGATAACCTTCTTAGTATCTGAAAGGTACTCATAACATAAAATTTCTTCTTTTTTTAATAGAGTTAAGCTGTACCTACCGAACAAAAAGTGAACAACACTTTGTGGACAACAAAAAGTGGATAATGGAATTTCTTTCATTCAGTTACACGTTAAAGACTAGTAGGGGAATATCATTTCTTCGAGTAACCTTCTGCAAAATACTACACAACATACAAGCTATTTAACATTTTCAATTAATGAAAAAATATTTCCAGTATTTCCATCTCTTCTAGTTCGGGAACTAATTCAACCAATTCTAGAGTATATGGTTTTACCTAAGTTTAATGGATTGAGGCTTCTTATGTCTGGCAGTCTGGCATATAACTTTATAGAGTGGTTCTCGAATACGCTTTCATGAAAATGTAAATCTAATTTTTGGAAGTGTCCTCGCTCTTTCGAAAAGACCTTCTTATTTTAGAAAAAAAATCATTTTTGGATGCATTTTCATTATGGACAGAAAAGAAGTATTCTTTCAGTTTTGTTGGCTTCTTACTTCCGTTTTTAAAACCTTAGCCACAAAAACTGCTGCTTTTGAGTCATGTCCATTATATACAATAAAACCAAATAAGACATAATTTTCTTCACACTTCTAATTAATTTTTAATTTAAAGGTGGTGTGTGTAAAAAAGAATTTTTACAAGCACAATAAGTTAAGTAATTATAGACTTACAACTATGTTCAATAACGTTGTATAGCAATGTGTAATGTATTCAGTAAATTGATTATTATGAGAGTGGTTCAAAAAAAATTTCTTATATTTAAATATAGATTACCTCTTTTAGGTAAATTGTCGTTACCATTGGGTGCTGCCATCTATTAAAAGGAGCAGAAACAAATTTGACATTGTTCTATTAGTTAATTTTGATTTGGTAGTCATCTGTTCCCAAATCAAAATTGCTCTCAGGTCAAATGTTAATGGTATTTTGCTAGGAGTTATCATAGTTGGTGATACTTGGATTCATCACTATGCAATGGAAACCAAGCAATAATCAAAACGTTTGGTTACTTGCAATGAATATGCTCCAAATAAAAGTGAAGATGGTCTCTTCGGTTGGAAAAGTTTCAGGGAAATTGGTCTGAGGAGGGAAAGCAATACGAGTAACTGAGACCTTAGACAGCTCTCCAGTTAGTCATGATGCTTACTAAAAGCAAACCATTTTCGATGCTACGAGTGCCATCTCTTGGAATTTCTAAGGACTTATTGAGTGATCTTAGTTTGTATGTGATTTTATGTGTATTTCTGAATTTTGGATAGTTACATCAAATTGTTCTAATAGCTTCATTTACATCTACAGCATTTATAAATTGCGTATCAAGTCATTTACTTATGAACAATGGAAACTTTTTATGAATAAACAGTGTGTAAAATAAACGGTAGCAAAAGAAATTTATTAAAGATGCTAGCAATCAGTATGTTTACATACAAACATAAATACCGTCTTTATAAGATATGTTAAGATGGATCACCGGAAACCAAAGTGGTCAGTAGGCTCCAGATCTAGAACTTCTCATACAGATGAAATTTACCATAATAGGCATTTGTCCATTATAATCTTGCCATTTCCATTCGATGATATAACCAACTATTTAACCGATTAAGTATGTATTAATAGAATATTTAAATTATATTTAAATATGTGGAAACATTTTCATCCTTCGAAACAGTCTTTTAGTGAAATTTATTACAATACTGATGGTGTTCAGTACAGATTTCGAAAGTTGAAATTTGATGTCGGAGTTTTTCATCCAGAACGGGCTTTAGGAGCAATCTGAATCCCAATTTGTAACATTTCTTATAGTTTTTTTTTTGTTTGTTTCCAGTTATATGTGATAGAGAAAATTTTAATTTTGAATTAAATTTATTGGGATACAGGATAAAAGGATGCTCTGAAATATTTACTTCTAGAACCTAATATATTTTAGGCTTAAGTATAACTGTTTTTTTTACCCATCAGATTTATAATTTTCCTTTATTAAAGAGAGAAAAGAAGTAATTACAGGTGTAGTTATTTATTTAAAAAAGACTGAAAATACGTCATGTTAATTAAAAACTTGACTCAAATGATTTTTCTATAAATCCATGATACATGCTCTATGTTAATAAATCTATGATAATCAGTGATAGATGTTCCACTCTTCTCCGATGCAGATGTTTCTGTAAATTTATTTTTCTCAGGAATATTGTTTGCGGAATAAAAACATTTTTATTAGATTAAATCTCCAAATAATATATAGTTACTATTTCTTAAGAAAAAATATTTGTTCATTCACAATTTAAATAGTTATTTTGCACAGATCGATTCATAAAATATAAGAACCGTCTTTAAATTTTGTGAGCTATTGTTATTTTTTTGGCAAAATTCACACTTGCTGAGTAAAGAAAAAAAAACAAAAAAACTTTCCCTCGTTAATGTACAAGTAGTTTTTATTTCATGGTAGAAGAAGTTTAAAAATTTCCGTTAAATGAATAACTGACGAATTTAAAGTTATCGTGGCGATTTAGGTAAAACTTCTATTTCAAAAATATTTAAGTATTTTTAAGACAGACAAATATGGCACTAATTATTTAATTTTTTACAGCTAATTTATTACTTATTTTAATTAGTTAACGTGTGCCAAAATTGTAATGTACGTGTACCAAAACTGTAATGTACTAAAAACTGTAATGTACGTGTACTAAAAATGCATGGATTGCTAAATAGGTGTTCAACATTTTTGTACTTCAAATCACTATTCAAACTAACGGCACTTATTTACTGTGGAATAATTTTTGTGTCTTATATATCAGCAACAGGTTTAGGAATATCAAATAACAAAGACCTATAACCTCAAAAAATCATTGTAACTCACCATAACATTTTCAGCGTATTCGTTTTAAGCATGAAATACATATTCCACATGTGGTATTTTTCAGAAACAATGGTTACTTTCCGTCCTTGAAATATTTTACGTGACATAAGTTTGTTTTTACTTAAATGAATTTAAAAAATAATAATAAAGATCGCACACAACTTTTAACTACCTTATTCTTAAGAATCATGCTGATCACCCATCTTGAATTCGGAAACATTGTTAGTAAAATGGAATTAATTTCCAGTAAATACCTAGATAATAGTTTTCAATGGAATTGAAATTCAAGGCATTTGGAAACAAAAAAAAATGTATTTTTGAAACAAGAAAATATATCTCCAAAGAAAATTAAGCTTCTTCATTAGTAAAATATGTTTAAATAATATTAAATACGCTGAAAACTCATATACATAAAATTGGAAAGGAAAAGAAAATAAATGTGACCATGTTTCTTTCAATCTTTTTGTTACATTTTGCGCCATTTCAATGCAAACGACAACATTCATATATAAGAAGCTCAAAAATTCACTCTCGTCAAATTCCTAAATATTCTCAAAATCTCAATGTCTGGTAAACAAGAGCCTTAACATTTCTAGCAACCATTACAGTTAAATTAGAGATCCTTATTAATATTATGGAAATGCTTTCAGATATATATTTACTGTATGTCACTCACAAATTAATGTCAATAATTCCATTCATTGTTAATCATCTTATAAACTAACCCATTATTTTGGTCTATTATATAACTTAATGATGATGAATACAGTTTGTTGTTTTGACGAAAATTTATGAACACACTAAAAAAAAACACAACTTGCATAGTATTTGTGTTAAAATGTAGCACATATGTTAGTAAAAATTTGAATATAAACAAATTTGACTTTTTCAGTTCTTCCGAAAAGCACTTCATTCCTGTACTCGAAGCAATAGGTCAAATATTTAGAATATGGAATTTTCTTAAATGATTGATTTTATGGGATACAGAGCAACAATGGCTATTACCCCGATCAGTTTATTTGCAAAAGACAAACCAATACATCCTAACCATTATTCACTTAAAACTAACTATTTAGCCTGGTTTCTACCAAAGCGCAAAGTATCCAGTAGAGCAGGGGTCTCCAAACTTTCCAGCCTTAGGGCCATATTGATTACTCCAGTAATTCCAAGGGCCAAAACCATATTATCATTCATTGTTGCCGGTGGTAAAAAGTTGAATCAGTCCACTAGTGGTGTAAAATATGATTACTTTTTTGCCAGATGCCTCTAGCGACGGGAACGCTTTAATTTTATGCCTCTAGCGACGGGGACGATACTCATTTAATTTCTGCCAGATGCCTCTAGCGACGGGGAAGCTGATGTATTTTCCGTATCGTATGGGTATCCGTTATAATGGGGTACCCGCATCGTATCGCCATAGTAATCATTGATTACAAAAGTAATGAAATACACAAGTAATCATTGATTACTTTTTTCTTCAGTAATCGTTACTTGGTTCCTAACGAGTAACGAGTACTCAAGTAACGAATGAGTATTTTTTTTACATGAAAAAAAAAGTCTGAAAAAGTACGCCACGTTTAAAAAAGGCTGCTAATCGGACTAAAGTCCGCAAAACGGCAACACTGCATATTATTAATTTTCCTGTCATTATCTGTAATTTCTAGATTAGTCGTAGAGTACGAGCGAGCCATGAGGAGTAACGTGACAGGACATCTGGTGTACACAAGCGGAAATAGGTAGTACCTTCTATCGCTAACAGATGGCGCTAATAGCACTTACAGAATAATCTCGTTGGTTCGAGAAAGTTCTGGTGTCTTCCACTCACTTCTAGATGGCAGTAAGTGGAATATATAAGAAGGCTAGTGGCGCAACCACAAGTCAGTTCCTATGACACTGCTGTGAAATAAAATAGTGCGTACCTCCTTAAAACGTGTTTGTGCGTGTTTAAGTTTAAGACATCTTTGTAACAATATTTGATTTGAATTGTTGCTTTTGTGTGTGATTTAGTAGAATGGAAAAGAAGCGAAAAATTGATAGTGAATGCAGAAAATTCAAAGATCAATGGAACATTCAGTATTTCGTAATTGAGTCCAGTAACAAGGCGCTATGTTTGATTTGCAATGAAAGCATAGCCGTTCTCAAAGAATATAACATTAAACGTCATTATGAAGCAAAACATTTTCAAAATTACTCAAAATATACAGGAAGTTTGCGGACAGAAAAATTCGAAGCTATGAAGCTCGGATTGAAATCGCAGCAATCTTTATTTACAAAACTCAAAACTGAACAAGAGGCTGCAACTCATGCCAGCTTTCGTGTGGCTCTTGAAATTGCAAAACGTGGAAAACCATTCTCCGATGGAGAAATGGTCAAAGAATGCATAATCGCAGTAGCCGAAGAAATGTGCCCTGAAAAAATAAATTTATTAAAAACTGTCAGTATGTCAGCAAACACTGTGGCTCGAAGGGTAGAAGACATCGCTGAAAATATATCCTCTCAACTGTTCAACAAAAATTGACATGTTGAGTGGTTTTCTTTGGCCTTGGATGAGTCAACGGATGTGTCAGATACTGCTCAGGTGTTGATTTATATTCGAGGAGTAGATAAAAGCTATGAAGTGCATGAAGAACTTCTTGATATGTATAGTATTCATGGCACAACTACTGGTTCAGATATTTTTAAAGGAGTTGAAATGGCCATTAACCAAAAGAACCTTCGATGGAAAAACTTGAAATGTATTACAACTGATGGAGGCAAAAACATGAGTGGGAAAGATAAAGGAGTGGTCGCTCTTGTGTCAAAGGCTGTAGAAAATGACGGTGGTTCAAAACCAATAGTCTTACATTGTATCATTCATCAACAGTCTTTGTGCGGAAAATGTTTGGATATGTCTGAAGTTCTGAAACCAGTCATATCAACTGTTAATTTTATCAGATCTTTTGGGCTGAATCACCGACAATTCGTGCAATTTATTGAAGAGATTGGAAAAAATGACTTACCTTATCATACTGCCGTACGTTGGCTTAGTTGTGGGAAAGTCCTTCAGCGCTTTTTTGAACTTCGAGCAGTGATCGAAATTTTTTTGAATGAAAAGCATCACCCTCTTACTGAATTGCAAAACAACGCATAGCTTTGGAAGTTAGCATTCTATGTTGATTTGACAAAACATGTGAACGAACTGAATTTGAGATTGCAAGGAGAAAACCAGCATCTTCCTGATTTATACACTAATATCAAATCATTCCGGAAGAAATTGATACTGTTTCATTCACAACTACGAAGTAAATGTTTTTCACATTTTAAAACATGTGAAATATTCAGCCACACCACTGAGACCGAGTTTCCTATCGATTTTGCAATCGAAACTTTGAGTGCTTTGAAAATAAATTTTGATACTCGTTTCTCGGACTTTGATGCCATTGCGAATCAAATTAAGATTTTTCAGAATCCTTTTGATACTGACATTGAAACCCTAGCCCCGGAACTTCAAATGGAAATGATTGATCTACAGTGCAGTGATATAATTAAGAACAAATATCAAAACTTATCTTTGTTGGAATTTTATAAGTGTCTTCCACTGACACAATTTGATAATTTGCATAAATTTGCTCGTGGGCTGTTTTCTGTTTTTGGTACTACTTATTTGTGTGAGAAGACCTTTTCCAAAATGAAGTACACAAAAAATGTTTACAGATCTAAATTAACTGATGAACATCTTAAATCTCTTTTAATAATTGGTACAAGTAAAATTAGTCCACAACTACAAACTATTGTCAGTGGAAAATCTCAATTACATAAATCTCATTAGTATTTCATATGTCATTATGCTTGTTATAAGTTATTTTTTCATTTAAAATGTATAAAATGTTAGTTGGATTCATTTCAATAATTTGTTAGTTAGTATATAGTAACCTACAACAATGTTATGAGTAGTTAGCCCATGACCATATCAATGTAGATGTCATATTAATAATTATTCAACATAAAAATAGATTACTTCAGTAAACTAAATTTAATTTGCTATAAAAAATAAATATGTTCTCTAGAAGGAGTTTTCTTTCAAGTATGCTAGCTCTCCGCGGGCCGGACAAAATCTGTCCGCGGGCCGGATGTGGCCCTCGGGCCGTAGTTTGGAGACCCCTGCAGTAGAGAATTAACACGTAAATGGAGATTCTTACAGATACTAGTCGTTATGGCATCTAATTGATCAATGATTGGTTCGGCACGCATCACGTGGTCTAATGCACGAGCAGTAAGCAGCAATAAAGTAGAACATGACAATGCGAGGTTATAGTGATCTTCCGTCACTTTTTTATCTCGCGTCAAAGGATCTGACGGGTTCTATTTTTTTAATCCCGTAATTTTGTGCTTTGGTGGGAATGAAGTTTAAATGAAAAATTTTACTCGAATCTTGTTTAAAATGTAGAATTAATCTCATCGTTAGACTGCTAATAAATAATTACTTCAATTAGGGTAATACTGAGTTGATTATATTACTTACAGGTTATACAGATAAACTTTTGTTTTGCTTTTCAAAAAGGAAAAAAAAAATATTCCCGAACTCAATAAAAAGATACTTGAAGGTCAATATCCTCCATTGTTTACCACAAATTCTTACAATGAAAACGTGTCATTTCTGAAAAAAAAAAAAATTAAAACACAATGCATAAATCGTCAAGATAACATTCGATTTTTTGTAATTTATCTTTATTTTTTTAATAGCTACTTCTGAAAATTAATAAAATATTACTTTGTAAGAATCGCATAGTATATATAAATAATCGACCTTCAAAAGAAAAACAACCGATCAATGATTGTAAGAAATATTGAAAATTTATGGATGTTTCTTCGCGCGAAATAACTTTCAGCTTTCAAATATCATTATGAATTAGAATTTCAACTAATTAAAGACTTCAAAATATATTCATTTGAAATCAAGCACTCATTTAAGACGTCACTTTAAAGTTATTTACTTTGTTTGAGTAGAATTAATAACAATCACTTGATAGTGCCGGAATCGAGAGATATCCATTACGTTTCGATAATAGTTAAATTACTGAAATCGGAAGTTTCGTCTGTTCTTCCAATTAAAATCTAATCTGCTATTCGATAGAATCACTTCATAATAATCGTAATCTTAAGCATCATCATTAAGATGTTATATTTCTGATGAAGAATATCGAGCACCAGTTTTGCAAAAGACAAGTGAACATTACCTGTAGAATGATTATTTTCAGTAAGTACTTAATGTTTTCACATCCCAAAGGGTTTCGAATGGATGAGTGCACTTAAAAACGAATGAAAAGGTGAAATTGAAGACTTTCAAAGACATAATTAATAGTGAATTAATATTTGTTTTATCAAAAATATTTTTTGCACTCTTTGTTTTCTAATATAATAGTGAAATAAAAATAATTAGGAAGTGCATAATTCTTTTAGTAATTATTATTTTTCGGAGCTCGAAACAATTCCATAATCTAAGAGTCCCTTTTTTGTTACATTGTTTATTCTACATACCCTTAGCTGAATTGGCTCCTTTCAGAATACCCCCAACCAAGAATCGTTGATGCACATTCTCCCCCCTAACAGACACAAAGTGCTTTCACCTTTTACAGATTCCAGAAACATCTCTAAAAAAGAGGTATGTTGTATTTTTTTAATTGTATAGTTTATTTAAGTAAGTGAAAAAATTAACACAAACATTGGAAAAAAAGATTAACTGATGGGATATTTAGGACTGCGTTGAATCACACAAATTTGAAAATATATATATATATATATATATATGAAAGGGTGTTTTAGGAATAAACTAAATTATATTCGATAATATTTTAATTCTTTTTTTCAACCGAAATAATTTGAATTCCAGCATTGTAACTCTTTCTGTTACGTATTTTCTGCTATATTACAACAAAAAGGGGATTTTTGTTTTGTAAATAACATACAACTGAAAACGTTTTTAACAAAAAATAATATAATAATAGTTAGATTACACAGAAATTTGAATTACCACGTTTCATAACACAGATAATTTTCAATTAATTCGTTTAGAAATTAGAAACAACTGCCTTTAAAATAAGTAATCTTCTTTTCAAATAGATTATATACACTTTCTCTTTGGAGACCATGAGCATTTTTAGAGGGAAATGGTGAACCGTCCTTTAAACTTTCCTTGAACTAGAACGCATAGAATTAAACTTCATTAAGAGTAAGTTCATTACCCGAGTATAATAAAAATGCTTCTCCAGTATGGAAGAACTTTTACGCACTCTTAGCATTTTTCAGTCACAGAATTCTCTCTCTATGAGAAATGTCCTTGGAAATCCCTAACACAGTCGATAGGGAAATACGAAGAGTGAATTTTCCCTTTTTCGCTGAAGAGTTAACGCATTCTAGAATCCTATTATGAGTTTTAATCATGGAATATATATGCAATGATATCTCAATTTTTTTTTTTAGAATTTTCTTACAATAATTTAATTTGAACAAGTGAATAATTATGTAATTCTTATAATTATTTTAATTGATTACATAATATTTAGTTAAAAATTTCATCAAACTAATAAAAAATGCTGATTCCATTCATTTGGTCTGTTAATGACTGTGTGGTTAGGAGCGTAATACAAATAATCATTTTAAATGAATAATAGTTTTAAGTTACAGGCTAATTAAGGGTGATTTCTTTTTTTTGTATTCATTGTTGAGCGGAAATATAAGTTTTTAAGCTTCACGAAATATTTCAGTTATTAAATTCTGTTATGCTTTTGCATTAGGTTCCTACACAACTGTACATTAAAATAAATGATAAATGTTAAATTTAATTTGTTTAATGGGATTACAATCCTTCCATTTAATATAGCTCTTTGCGACTTACATCTTTATTATTGTTCCCAAATATGTTTCATTGAATATCGCAAATTAACTGTCATCAAGTACATATGAATAATTATAAAACTAGTTAAATAGTTAGTTAACTACAACTAGTTTATGACTAGCTAATAAA
>BMAW01040843.1:133855-160342 GCA_019974015.1 Nephila pilipes
ACTACAACTAGTTTATGACTAGCTAATAAAAATAGATAAAAGTTAAACAGTTAGTTTACTACAACTAGTTTATAACTAGCTAATAAAATAGATAAAACTGGTTAAATAGTTAGTTAACTACAACTAGTTTATAACTAGCTAATAAAAATAGATAAAACTAGTTAAATAGGTAAAATGGATAGCTTTTGTAACAAGTATGTATGTAGAAATGTACAAAATTATTATTGCTTTTAAAAAAATTAGTTAATTTTTAAAGTTACTTTTGCTGTATTTAGAGATTTTAAGAAATAATGATCCAAAATTTCAAAGAAGGGATAGATTATATAGGACTTATTTTTTTTTTTATCAGAGCAGATAAAAACGTTGGACACATTATCTACTAGTTGTTATGGAATGAAATGTTTATATTTAAATATTGAGAAAAATTCAATAAAGTCAAAATTATATATATTGATGAATTTATTTAAATTCTATGCTTTTGAATTGGATGTCTAAAAAACAAATATATCTTCTATTAAAAAAACAACATAAGAAAAATCACAATCATATCGTTTGATCACTAAACTTTCATCTAAATACAAAATGGTAAATTGAGAATCTTATTCCGATAAAATAACCGAAATAAATAAAATAAATTTTCTTAGGAATTTGAAACGATTTCTTCACTTCATATATATTTATTTCCATTTTAGAAACGTTTCTTTTGTCGTTTAAATTATATGGATGTGTCAAACTTAAATGGTATATTCTTTAAAAAAAGAAATGTGGTCATTAAAGTAAAACATTTCAAAATTTGGTTCATAGAACACATGACCAAAATAATCACACAGTGATTCATAAATCTAATTGGATGCATTTAGAACTATTTCAAATCTTAATATCGTTTTCCGATTATCGTTCGAAATTGAGAAATAAATGGTTTTGATTACATAAAAATAAATGCTATAAAGTAAGAAAATAAGGATTTATGTTTTGTAATTGTTACGAGAATACAATAAAATAAAATCTTATATCTTGCATTCAAAAGTTAAGAAATGCTTCTTTGTTGGAAAATACGTTTTGAACCAAAACACACAATACTTGATTGCGCAAATTATGCGAAAAATGGTTATGAGTTATTCGCTTATTATTATTAGTTTATTTCTAAAGCTCCTAGTAATATCAAAGAAAAAACAGCAATATATTTCACATTTAAATGTAAATAATTTTTAAGACTTCCCATTTTGTACTTTTATTAATGGATTCCCTCAATTTAAAATGGATGGTTAATTTTGCGGGTAATAAGTTTCTTTTTATGCTCATAAATACAAAGCATTATTAAATGTAATAGAGTTATCTATAAGTATATGACCAGAAACGAACTAATGCGTGATACAAAGCGGAAGTTTTTGTTATTTGTGAAGTTAGTCTTTGGAACAAAAATGATCAGTAATACAAAAATAAAAATATTTGTCTTTTTTTCATTTTTAAATTAAAAAGAGATACACATATATTTATGAAGTAAATGGTACTGGTATACCCTTCATATTTGCGAAAGATAATTAGTCAATGCATTATTTGAAATCTCTTTCTCTGTTCAACATTATAATTGCTTTTCTTTTCCTTTTGGTTCATAAATGATGTTTATTGTTGCCTGAAAGGGGGGGGGGAATTTTCTTATGTTCTGGACTATTACATTAATAGAAATGCGGATTAAAAACCATTAGCCTATTGCTGACTGTTTATGCAATGCATTGCAGTGAATATTGTAAGTACTTCAAAAAAAGGTCATCTCCTCATTTTAAAGGTTCTTTCATATAGTGTTGTCGTGTATATTTATGCATATTTTTTTTTATTCTTTTTAGATTTAGTTTATAAGAAGAATAAAATTAATTATATGTCTCTGTTACTGTTTTTGGTGAACATTTTTCCTAAACATATAGTAAACTTATGTTTTTCTTACAAGTTTTCTCATCTAATTTGAAATATTATACTTTCATGTTATAGAACTACTACGGATATTACATATATTTATATACATCTGCATTTTAGTTATCTTTGTTAGAGGAACACGTAAAATCAATGCTAAAAAAATGTGACATTTTACTTAAATTACAAGTTTTTCAATTTTTTTTAAAGATGTATCTAAAAGGATGTGTTTGGTTCCTGTGTAAGTCTCAGTTATTTCCTCCTCGTGGTGTTATTTTCATCGTCGATTGAAGATTGAAACTTGTGTTCATTTAGAATAATGAAAAACAGTGAGTTTCTAAAGTGGTGATTAAACATTTTTATTTAAAAAGTGTAATAACGAAAGAGATCAAAGCTGAGTGGAATGTAGCTCATCGCACAATTGCTGCACAATTTGCAATTGCTTGCAATTATGTAAATAAATTTAAACGGGGACGTACATCCAAAAAATCCACAATATGGTTTTGAGTGATCAACGAATCAAAATGAGCGAAACAGTTGAGGCCACTGATTTAGCCCATTGTTCAGAGTTTTCAGTTTTTCATGAGAAATTAGGACTGAAATAATTCTCGGCAAGATGGGTGCACTGTTTGCTCTCAGTGGAAAATAAATGCAATCGTTTGGTCAACTCTGAGGCTATTTTTTGGCACTTTTTCGTTCCACTCCTGACGAATTTTGTCATGGATACCTACATTTTGGTGAAACATGGATACACTACAACACTCCAGATATGAGGAAACTGTCAAAACAGTGGGTGTTTGAAGGAGAACGGGCTCGGAGTAAAGAAAAGATGGTGAAATCGGTCAGCCAAGTGATGGCCATGTTTTTTTCAGATGTACACGAAAAAGGAAAAAGTTAAAACCAATACATTTTGATTATTATGCATCGCTTTTGCAGTGGTTAAACGAAGAAATAAAACCAAAAATATTGTCATTTGAAAAATGATTCTTCTCCACGGGAGCACACTTATGAAGTTCCGATGGCCAAAATCCTGGCATTAAAACTCAAATTATTACCACAACCACAGTATTCACCTGATTTGTCACCCAGTGACATTTTACAACGTTTTTAAACGTTTTTATATATTTCTATTGTTGTGTGTGAGTGTGAATCATCAAATTTTCGATCGTTAATTTAACCAACTTCCCATCAAGCTAGAGGTCTGAAACTTTGGGAATCGCATTTACTTGCCAAACAATACAATATTTAGATATTTGCGATCAGTTTTAGCGAATATTTTCTTTAATAATGCAGTTTAGCCCAACCACTTGACGCAATTTCAAAAATTGACACCAAACTTGATGTTTGTTTTTTTTGGCTGAACGTTAAGTCCGTAAAACTGACCAGGATAGACACACTTGGTATAATACCACCAAATAATTCTTGTCGCCGATGGTTGGGTTAAACTGCATTCCAACCATTTAATTTACCGGATAAATTAATTAATTTTAGTTCGTTTTAACGTTTTTATGTATTTCACTTGGTGTGTGTCTGTCTGTGTGTGTATCAGTGTGTCATCAAATTTTCTATCATTAATTTAACCAACTTTCCATCAAGGTAGAGCTCTGAAACTTTGGGAACCGTTTTTACTTGCCTAACATTGCAATATTTAGATATTTGAGACCAGTTTTAACTAATAGTTCAATAATTTTCTTTAATAAACTTTGCCACCATATAAAAATTTTGTTTTTAAAAACGGTGGTTTTTATCTCGAATTATTATTATATATTTCATTTGGATTGTGTGTGTCATCAAATTTTTGATAGTTAATTTAAGCAACTTCCCATTAAGCTAAAGCTCTGAAACCTTGGGAATTGTTCTTACTCGCCTAACAATGCAACATTTTGACATTTACGACAAGTTTTAACTAATGTTGCAATACTTTTTTTAATAATGCAGTTTGTTGTAACGGGGTGCCATCTATGGAAGATATATTGAATTACTCAGAGAGAGTGATTTTAAAGATGAGAGAGGGAGAGAGATGAAGGTTTTTTTACATCGTTTTTCAAAACTTTATGTATTTCACTTGGTATGTGTGTGTGTCAGTGAGTCATGAAATTTTCCATCGTGAATTCAACCCACTTCCCTTCTATCTAGAGCTCTGAAACATTCGGAATCGTTCTAACTCGACTAACAATGCTATATTTAGACATTTGCGATAAGTTTGAACTAATACTTCAATATTTTTAACAGATTTGCCATCATATAAAAACGTTGGTTTTTATCTCGAAATTTTTTTTTTTTTGGCACGAAG
Source organism: Nephila pilipes (assembly GCA_019974015.1). Classification (NCBI taxonomy): domain Eukaryota; kingdom Metazoa; phylum Arthropoda; class Arachnida; order Araneae; family Nephilidae; genus Nephila; species Nephila pilipes. The sequence continues at coordinate 138,057 of BMAW01040843.1, forward strand.
AGGCAATCACCCAAACAGATGCCTATTTTGAGGACTTTCCAACTCTTACATTTTAGATGGGTATTGAAAATATTAGAGAAGAGCTTTGAAAAGTTCATTGAGCTAAAAAAAATTTATGCACAAATACAAGAAAAATCCACCTAAAGTAATTTGTTTTCTATCTTTTTCTAAGAACTCATTGACCGACTCTCGCAGTACGATAATGTCCACACTAAAACTTTTGCTTCATGAAAGTTAAATCCGTAATGCGTAGTTGTTCTAATCTTGTAATGAAATTGAATTTGAAATCTCTCGTAATAAAAAATGTTTACTTTACGAGTAGAAAATGTAAATATAAACATATAGTTTCATAAAATTTAACTCTAAAATATGAAAAAGAGATTTTTCCCGCAGGATGTTTCCCTAAGCAAATTATAGTTTTAAAACCGAACGAGGAATTTTCTTAACAAGGGAAATAGTGTTTTTCTAATAAACTACTTAACCTTGGTTTTGCAAGTATATATTTACAAAACTCCTTCTACCTTTGTGTGCTGAGTTTAGATAATTTTATTCATATCAAAACTAACCTGGTTAATAAATTGGCTTTTACAAAAATTTATCTTTTCGGTTTTCGGATGCATTTCTACCATTTATCTTTTACCTCTGTAGTGCTTTTGTAATTCTCTTTTTCTAAACGCACTTCAAAACATTTTGAAACAACACAAAAAGATATTCAAAAGGGAAAACTAATTTTTGTTAATTATTCCGTATTCATTTTATTAAACGAAAATTAATATTCATAATGAACTCTTAAAACTTCCACAGAATTTAGATTTCTATAATTACTTCAAATGATAGAGATAATCATTAGTATTTTAAATTAAGAGTTATACGTGTGCATTTGATGAACCCAACACTCAAACACATTGTGACATTCAAGTACTTTAGTTAAGATTAATTGCTCTCTTTCTTACAACATGCTTACTTCTGTGGCTGTGTTTCAGTTTGATTCAATGGTTACCATAAAACAATTCTGCAGCATGATTTCATCTGATGTGAGACTTTATTAAGAAAATAATATTTCAAATACATACAGGAATACGAATGACTTTGAAGCTGAAATATTTGCATAACTAGACGGAATATTGCTGAAATTACTGAACATGCAAGAAAAAAATTTCTTTATGTAATTTAAGAATAATATTTTTTAATGTATTAATCAAACAATTCTAATTTTAATTGTGTTAAAGCGTACAAATATAAATTTAACTGTATTGAAAATGTCTTAAGAGTATTCACTAGATAAGTTTCCATCAATTTTATGAAGCTATTTAAAAGAAATTAAATTAAATCTCTTAGGTGGAAAATCGTAATAAAAAATGCGGTGTAGTCATGCCTTTAATAATATCTCAACCGCATTTGAAGCGAGTTGAGAAATAAACAAATAAAGCCAAATTACCCAGTTGAAACATATTAAACATAGAAAGAAAGCTAAGAAGGATATAGAAAAAAGTCAGTTCTTTCGCTAATTAAAGCAATGGGGTACTAAATACTAGAACGAAAAGAAAAAGTCTGAATAAAAAAAGGAGGGGAAAAAATGAAGACTTCCACAAAAAATAATGGAGGATAAAAAATAACGTGAAACCTAAAAGCTATTTTATGTAATCAATCCGGAAAAAGAAGGAAAATTGGGCTATGATCACAGTTGAAACTGTCCTCCAAATGGTTAAAACTAATAATATAATGACATTGGCGATGAACAGATTTTAATGTGATGTAAATACGAAAAAAGACTAAATCCGAAGTACAACTTACAGTTTCAAGTAATAAAAAACTAATGTACGTGAGTAAAAGAGAAAAAAACACTTCGAAAATTAAAAACTGATAAGCTACCTAGAGTAAAAATAGAATGAAAAAAAATGAGTGGCTTTCATGATGAAGTAAGCAAAATTTCCGTTTAATTGCTTAGATAAATTGCTAAAGGAGAATTACATAAGTGCAATGTAATGCTTTATTTATTTTCTTTGTTTTTAAGTTTTAATTAAAATTACTAATATTATGAATTTCTTCTCAAATACTTGTATTTGTACAGATCTTTTTGTAAGTAATATACTAATTTTTGATAAGAACCCTCATTGATATATCAGCATTTTAATTTGCATTTGAATCCCATTTATTCATAAAGCATTGCACAGAGTGAAATCTTTTTTTTTTTTCAGATTACGAAAATAATCGCTCATAAATTCTAGGTATTACAGAATCCCGAATTATGTATATAGATTCTGTAGAACGAAATGATAACTGGCCCTACCTTCCTTATGAAAGAGATCCTATCAGTGACAGAAATTGAGTGGTACAGTGGATAACAAAATCTTAAGGTCTAAGTGGCGATTGTTTTACGTGGGGAGTTTTGGCATACCAGATCACTTCAAAAATTTGTATCGTTTGCTTCAATTTTTATTACATATATCTGATGTAATATTCAATTTAATAATTTTTTGCTTGCTTTAATTTTATATACAATTAGGTTAAATATATTCAATTTAATAATGTATCGTTTGCTTCAGTTTTAATATCGGAAAGGTTTACAATTCCCAATTTTTCGATATTTCATAGTTTATTTTAATTCTTATACTTAACTGAGTAATTTAGTAATAATTATAAAAAAAAAAATCACACATTGGGTGGCTATATCTGTTGTTTGCAAAACTTCGCATAGAACTTTTAAAATTTTTTATTATAATATTATATTTCTTTATATTTACAAGAGAATCATAATTCTTATGTACCTTAGCTGTCTTTTATCTTTCCCATAATGCTTACTGTCTTTTGTTCTTACTGTCTTTTGTACTGTTTGTTGTCTTACTGTCTTTTGTCTTTTGCCATAATGCTTACTGTCTTACTGTCTTTTGTATGCACCCTCCGAATATCCTAGCAATCCTTCTCTACTGATGATACCTCTTGTCAACCAATTTCTTGTCTTTTTATTTCTCCAACGTTTAGTTCACAAATACACAATGCTATTCATTCTGTTACCATAAGACATTACATTCACGTGGAAAGAAAGCAGATCCTTAAGGGGTTAATTTGGTAAATTTTGAAAAATGCTTGCAGAAAATGAGTGTTAATTTTTCTGTTTTTCTAATGGTTGAAAGAAAAAGCTCTAATTAAGAATAAAGGTTTCCTCTCACATTATTTTTTTTCAAAATTTATTTCCAGGGTCAAGCTTGTCTAATCTACAAAACTAAATTTTATTCCTTCATAAAATTACATAAACCAATAGATAGAAATAAGAGATCTTTGTATTGCTTAAAATTGATTTAATAACGTGACACAAAAACAAATGCGGCCTTTATCACATCGTTTCCAGTTCTCACTTCACGAGTGAAACAAAAAAAGGTAAAAAGGGGAAGTACTTATGCAGCGCCACTCGAAGTGGATTACAAAATAAAATGCTCCAGTCTCCAGGATAACGTTCTTGATAATGAGATTAAAAAAATTTGATTGCCATTTGAAAAAGTAGAAATTAGACCTGGTCATGTCGTAACCAATTTATTATTAAATATTTATTTAATATGCATTAAGAGAATATTTCATTGTTCATAAGAAAACAATCTTTTTGAACGGAAATGCAATTTAAGCTAATAACACCTTTGTGGCTGCGAATAGAATGCTTATACTAGACATGATTTTAAGGTTATGCCTCCACGACAATAACTTTCTTTTTTATAAGAATTGATATGGTAATTGAAATCTTCATGGATTCTTAACATAATACATTAATTTTCGTTTGCCTTATATGTTTACGGTATTCTGAAAAAACGAAAAAGATGGCAACCCACGTGCATATGAAGTTAGGGCCCCCGTCTACCCGCCATTTTGATTTCGTTAGCGTAATGTTAATGCTATGGAATTTCAACTTTAATGTACCGGAAAACCAGCAATGTCTATTATGCAACTGAAAGTCATTATCCACTTAAAATACTTGGAACGCAACTTGTAATACACTCTACGTGTGTAAGAGGCATTTAATAATTCTAGTTATAAAAAGAAACCGAAAATTCTCTGGGGAAGTAACCAAATGAATAAAAATAACAATAAATCCAGAATTTCTAACGCCTGTCAAGTACCACGTGTACCTCGAACACGTTCAAAGTATCAATTATTTTACATGTGACAATCGCTTTATACATGAAGAGGGGGACATCATTTTTATCTAACACTCTTCAAATACTGATTTTCTAAATCTGTGCTTAGGGCGTGATGAAATAGTGGATTGTTCTTCCCACGTCCTTCAGTTTGATTTTTTTCTATCAAAATCTAAGTATTTAGTTCAAGAAACAGACAGGTGTTGACTCTATAGAAGAATTCATTGTAAGAATATCTGCTAATGCTGAGATGAATATTAATATATCACTTGAATTGATCCAAAACGGTTCAATCCATCCTTCGCCGGCGTAGAGTGAGCAGCAAAATTCATTAAGCCATTTCGAGGACCCTCAAGTGTTCCAAAAGAATGAATAGTTTATAGAATTCCAAATGAATGAATAGTTTATAGAATTCCAAATGAATGAATAGTCCACATATAACTTATTTGATATGTTCTCTATTGCAAAGCCTACATAGACAAATAGCGGTTACAATCAAATGCTAATACACATAAGAAAAAAAATATATGCACAGTTTCCTTGTAATTTAGTTGGAGTCAGGTGACCACGATTTCATAAGGCCTGAAGCGTATGTCGATTTGGCACCCTCAAGATTTCTCAACGTTGAATCCATAATGTGGTTGCTTTGCCTTAATTCGATATGAACCGAAGAACTCGGGCCGCAAGTCCGTTCCAACACATGAAGCGGATTTTTAAACGACAACTAGGTCACTTAATATGCACTGATGGGCATTTTTTCTGCTTACAACTCCACGTTCTCTACCTGGAATGTCAAAATACTCAGTCAAATGCATGGGATACACGTCACAGTTCAGGAAGTTTTGAATAAGCAAATGCGTTTTTTAAGGTTTCTGTTTTTACCCTTAATATCCACAAATTGCCTTTTCGTTCTAAGTGGATAATGCACTACAACTTTATAATTCGTTTTTCTCCCTTAACGCTTACATTTTCCGAGATAGAAACTCTAAATATTCATTTTTCACCAGAGGGCGCTGTTAGTAATCTTATCTAGTAACGCACAGCCATTTTAATATATACCTAGACACTACTTTCATATTTATAGCTTCAGTCGTTCGGATGCTAAGTGAGAGGAAACGGACCTCACTGGGCAACCTGCCCATTTAGCACTGGATTCGAATGAGATATATTGACAACATAAGTATAATTCAAATCAAATTATATCATTATTGCTAAGTATTTACGACTACGTATTTCATGAATAAAATCAATCACTACAATTTGAAAACATACGCATTACATCATATTTAAAATGCTTGTTTTAAAGTGCTCATGTATTATGTAAGAAGTATCTTCTTCCATTCCATTACACGTTAATATAACGGATTAAAAGTGGTACTTATTTTACGAAAAATGTTTTAAACAATACCTTTCATTTCATGTTTCAAAGTACTTTGTATAATCAAAAGAGATTTAAAACTCATTTATCTTTCCCAAAGAAAATTCCAAGTAATACATTCCAAGCTATAATCTCGTTATAGAGCATAAAACTCGTAACAGCACTTTAGGGAATTCAAATGGGAGCTCTGGAAAAAAAATTAAAAAAATGTTTAATTGTGCAATGTTCTTTGCTGGAATTTCTAAAGAGTAGCGTGGCTTTAAAATATATAGTTTCTTTAACTTCTCTTCAACCACCGCTTAATTATTTTTTTCTGCTTACAAAAGAAGTATTGTAATTAGATCCAAATAATAAAACACACTCGAATGATGATTAGTCTTTCATATTTCAGTTTAAAAACAAAAGAACTCATTTTTTTCTTCTGACATCAGACGATTATCAAAGAAATCAATCTCCTTCTCTCTATATAAATACGTATGCGTATTTAAAATACCCATTAAGATTTAAAATTCGGATTGAACAGGAAATTGCAGCCGTGAAGATAAATAAATGTTAGAATAGACTTATTACCTACGGTCCTATTTTCAAAACTTACAAGCAGTTTCTAAACACTTAAAGCGTGCACGCTGAAACAAACAGCAGGTATGTAATCCATCTCCCTACGAAATAATGCTAAATTTACTGTCTATTAATTTTAATGTCAGTTCACAAAATGGTTAGTAATAGGAAAATATCTAAATGTCTTATTGATTTAAAGAAGAGTCAAATTTAAATCCACTTTATATTTAATGAATTTAATGGGATATAATAGTTACCTAGTTCATTTAAATAGTAGTAGCAACATTTTAATACAATTAAAAATTTTCCCCGCATTAATTAAGTCACGATGCAGCGCACGGATCCGGTCGTGGAAGACTGAAAAAATTAAGGTGATCTAATAGATAGAAGTGTTAAGATGAGAGGACTTATTACCTTTCGAAATCTAAAGTAGGACATTTTGACACATTTTTCGATTAATCATAAATCAACAACCTTTACTCATTTTAATATGAAACTTTGCCAGTTTGTATAATGAAATGTACAGCTTAAAGAATTGTATCAAGTTTTGCTATTAAATAAATATATTTTATTAAACAACATGAAATATGCGTACAAAAATTTAAAAAATAAATTAGTTTACTTTCTGTTACCCACAAGATAACATTTGAAAATTGTACAGTAGAAACATATTTTTATACTAAATTAAAGCGAAATAATGCCTTTATTCTACAAACCTCATATTTTAAATGTACCTCAAATTTAAAAGAACTGAAAAATTTAAAATGTCATATAATTTGGAACTAGTAACTTTTTTTTTTATTTATCACGCTATAAAATAAAATCTGATCATCCCTTTAACAAAACTGAGACTCGAAGAATTAAGATCTATAAGTGCAACATGTATGTAAAATTTTAAAACTCTACATGCAATTTTTTTTTTTAATCCTGTGGGAAAGAGTGAAAATATGAAACTGAGAATAAGCAATTTGTTTACATTGCATTTAATGGAAAAAGTAGCTTTTAACAATTACTTTTTTTACTGCACAGAGCGTAGTAATTGTCGGAATTTGACGCGGTTTACCTTAAAACAATCCTAACATTCCACGCTATGTTTTGCGAAGAAATTTGAAGTATCGAATTTTTGAAGGTGCAAAGGTACTAAGTCCCCTTTAGATGGAGGAAGATAAAGCGGTAGTAACTTAAAATTTGCGAGCCCGACCTTATAAAGAGCTGTTGTATACTTAAAATGCCAGGGTTCAATTATTACGTCGTTATATGTCAAAAACTGTAGAAATTTTATTTACAGACACTTTAACTATTGAAATGAAAACAAGACAAAAACATGGCGTCACTAGCTCGTGAACATCAGAATGCTGAGTGATCCATTACATTTCGCGCGCTACTATTGCAGCGCCACCTGTTGCCACTAAGTAAAATACAAATATCTTACACTTATAATTTGGGAGGCTTACACAGTGGATTCACAACATTCTCCCACCTTTGAGTAATATTCCTTACAATTTACTCAAACAATATACACAAACATTATCAAAATACACTATATACTTAGAAAAATGAAATACAGAAAAACACTTACAGTAAAATGAATTTTTACATTACATAATTATTTAGCAGGAGTTTTAACTACTCTACCACTACTGGTGGTTAAAGGAATCGGCTCATCCCCAGTTTTCACTACAGGGTTTTCCAACTCTAGCCGATATAGTCTCTGCACTGGTCGTAACAACTCTGAATTCTCAGTTTTTATGAGAGCAAGTCTGATTTGCCCATCTCGACCAGGAATTATTTTTAGAACTCGAGCTAGATTCCAATACGAACGTCTTTTATTATTATCCTCAAGCAGAACAATTTCATCCACCTTAATTGGTTGGGTATTATAAATTTTAATAGATTGTTGTCGTAACTGTCCTAAATATTGACTTCGAAATTGTGATCTTAAAGTCTGGCGTAATCTATGTATGTATTTACATCTTTTATTTAGTTTACTTTTATCAATATTATCCACATCAGGAACACCGGATATTGGTGTTTCATGAAGGAACTTTTCTGGTGTGATACTTGAGTCCTCATCTAAGTCCTCTGAAACATACGTAAGAGGTCGGGAGTTTACTATTTGCTCGACATCACATAATACTGTTAGTAACTCCTCATAATCTAAAGACGCTCTGCCTAGAATTTTTCTTAGAATTGTTTTTACAATTTGAATTAAACGTTCCCACCATCCGCCCCACCAAGGAGCTGATGGAGGATTAAACATCCATTGAATTTTTTGTTCTGCAGCCTTAAAACGGAGACCATCCCAGTCAACGGTTTGCAGAATTTTATCGGCACCAACAAAATTTTTGCCGTTATCTGAATAAATTGTACGTGGTCGTCCACGACGCGCAATAAAACGTCTTAGTGATTGCAAAAAGGATTCAGTCGATAAGGAAGTGACCAACTCTAGGTGCACGGCTCGATACACCGCACAAGTAAATAGTACGATGTATGCCTTTCTACCATCTTTCAAATACAAAGGACCGGCAAGATCACACCCTATGACTTCAAATACATTAGCATCGCGAACCCTATCATTCGGTAAAATTCCTGGGATTGTCTCACATTTTTTAGCCTTGAACCTTCGACACTTGACACATTTATTTATACAATTTCGTATCGTCTTACGTGATTTCAAAATCCAATACCTCTCTCTTAAATTAGACATTAACAATGAAGTACCGGCATGTAATAAATCATTATGTACACTTATTATCAATAATTTTACAACAGGATGATCACTAGGCATAATTACAGGAAACTTAAAATCATATTTATCATCCCTATAAACAACATTAGACTTAGCTCTTATAAGACCATGACAGTCCATTACTGGTCTTAATTGTTTCAGTTTTTCATCATTTTCACCCTTAAAAGATTCTTTTTGAATCAGTAACATTAAGGTTCTTTCTCCTCTTTCTATTTCGTACAAAGATAAATCCTTAGAAAGATTTTTATCTGTATTTCTTACATTATTAAAGAACCTTAAAATCCAAGCTAACATTCTGACTATTTTCTTAAATGAAGAAAAATATCTGTAATACCAATTAACATCCTCTTCATTTTTTACCAAATTTGTTATAATGGTTTTTCGAACTTCAGAATTAACTAGTTCTTCCCTCGGTGTTTCATTAGACTTAGGCCAGTTTTCCTCCCTCTCACGCAACCAAATAGGACCCTCCCACCATTTACGTTCAATTAACTGTTCCACAGAACATCCTCTGGATAGTAAATCAGCGGGGTTAAAAGTACCTGAAATGTGGTGCCACATAGAAGGAGAAGTCAATAAACGTATTTCAGAAACCCGATTATGAATGAAGGTTCCCCAGTTTTGGTTACGTTGTATCCAACACAAAGCTGTAGTTGAGTCAGTCCAACAATAAACATCAACCTTAGGTAGATCAAGATCTTTAATTACAGAAGTGAGTAATCTAGATCCTATGCTACAAGCTAAAAGTTCCAGACGGGGAATCGTAATGGGTTTTAAAGGGGCTACTCTAGACCTTGCTTGCACTAAACTAATTCTCACCTCATCGCCTTCTTCCACTCTGATGAATACACATGCACCGTAGGCCTTTTTGCTACTATCACAAAATAAGTGTAAAGTTACCGATTTACTTGTCGATTTTAGTCCAAACCACCTACTTATTTTTATATCTGAAAGTAAATGTAAATTTTTATACCAAGACCTAAATTTATTAGCCAAATCTTCTGGGAGACTATCATCCCACTTAAGCTTAGAGTTCCATGTTTCCTGCAAAATCATTTTAGGGATTAACATAACAGGAGCTGTGTATCCTACAACGTCAAATATTTGGTGAGCTACAGACAAAACTATTCTCTTAGTAATTGTTTCATTTGAATTAATACTAACCTGTTCTAATTTGCAGGACAGTGTGTCTGTATCTGTGTGCCATTTTTGACCCAACACAGAAATACTATCTTCATTGGAGGAATCTTCCTCAAAGATTTCATTGCTTATGTTTGACTTCCAACATCTGAGATTAAAATGACCCGATGACATGATTGATTTCGACTCCAAGAAAAACTTTCTAAGTTCACTCTCAGAATGCAAACTTGTCACACAGTTATCCACATAAAGAGATCTCTTAAGAATAGCTGCAGTTTGCCTTAAATTTTCTGGTAGCTTATCCAAATGAAATTTTAAAGTCGCAGCCAGCAAATATGGACTGCATGTAATACCAAAAACAACTCTTCTGTGTCGATACTCTTCTACCTGTTCGTGATTACCCTTATCAAACCATAGGAACCGTAAAAAATCGCGATCTTTTTCTCTTATGGCAATCTGTAGGAAAGCCTTCTCAATGTCAGAAGTAACACCTACGTAATTCATACGAAAACGATTTAAGATAGAGGGAATAATTTCAATTAAATTAGGCCCAGTTGCTAAGCAATCATTCAAAGAAGGGACACCAGGTAAATGATAGCTAGCATTAAACACTGGTCTTATCTTAGTGGTGCTATTTTCTTTAATTACAGGCCTGTGAGGTAAGTAATGAACACCTCTTACTTCCTCAGTTGGTGTTTTCTCAATTATATCAAGAATGGTTAGATCTTGATATAATTGAGAAAACACCAACTGAGGAAGTAAGAGGTGTTCATTACTTACCTCAGTTGGTGTTTTCTCAATTATATCAAGATCTAACCATTCTTCAAAAACCTTACCATAATTATCAAAATTATTGGAATTCGTTAGTTTTCTTTTTACATTTGAAAGGTACTTTTCCGCATTAATCTTATTTTTAGGCAAAACTGAATTATCTAAAACCCAAGGTAAAGCGATCTCATAACGACCCTCATTATCAACACTCAAAGTTTCCTCAAAATATTTCTGCGTATCCTCTTGTAATAGAGCTTTGTTTTTACTAACTGGAGGTTCTGTAATGCCTAAAGCATCTAATCTCCATAAATCACTTATACATCGCTCCTTTACAAATAGTGACGTAATGAGAGAAGCCGAATTCTCAAAAGTTGGCTCAGTGCCAGGGTTAAACTTTCCCAAAATCGCCCAACCTAGTTTAGTATTTATCGCCGTCAGACCACACTCAAGATTTACAAGTTTACCAGTTAATAATTTACCGGCAACATCAGCACCAATTAACAATTTGATTTCCTTATCAACCTTTAAATTATTGGTCTTAAGATCACTAATTTTTATTTTATGTAACTTAAGTTCGTTTAGCCAAGGACCAGATGGAATTTGTTTTAGACTAGAGCAAATACATTTTTGACCTAAAACATTCAACTTACACTTATAACCATCATTAATGTCACTTAACTCAATTGAATAATTCTTATATACCGTCTCGGGGGTTTCTACTCCACCGAACAATGATTGTTTGATTCTTGTTTCACCCATACACTTAATATTCATTTTTTTAACAATATCATCACTTAGATAAGATTTCATAGCACCTGAATCGTATACAGCTCTTATTAACATTTCTTTAGAACCATTCTTAATTTTAACTACAATAGTTTGCAAAAACACATCAGAAACTTCAATATAATTGTTGAGAGTGCTTGTTTTGCTTTCACTAGTTTTGATTTCACTATCTCCATTTGAGATTTTTTCAACTATTTGAGAATTTAAATCAGGACACAAAACAACAAAGTGTCGTTTCTTACACAAGGGACACTTGTGTTTAGACTTACACTGATTTGCTCGATGGTTACATTTGAGACAAACAAAACAAGCATTTCTCTTCTTAATAATTTCTTTTTTACAATCTAAGCTCATAGAATAAGCCTTATCACAATTCTCAGATAAATGAAATACAGTATCACAAAATATACAAACAGGTTTCTTATATTTAAACTTATTATCATAAAAATGATTCTTAGCATTATTATTAGCATTAAGCAATTCACAAGCAGTAGGAACACTTTTTACCTCAGTATCGTACATATTTTTCTTAACAACACATTTTTCAGGCCTTAAAACTTCACGAGTAATCTTAATTCTAAACTCTGTATCTACTTCCTTCTTAACAAACTCCATTAGTGATTCCAAATCACTCTTACCTGTTACCGCAGCGGCATTTTTTTGTCTCTCCCATATCTTAATTAAATCGGTTGGGAGGGCAGATTCAACTAACGGGAACAACAGGAAAGCATATTTATCCTGTGTAAGTCCTAGGGACTCAAGGGCACGAATTTGAGTTTGTAGTTTGTCGTACAGAGTCAGGAAATCTATCTTCGTTTTGTCGGTTATAACCAGTTTCAAGAGTTCTCGCACGTATATTTGTATCAATACGCTTTCTTTTCCAAAACGCTCCTCCAAATACTCAATAGCTTTATTGTAGTTGGCCTCCGTCGCTGGGAAGGATTCTACTATCTGCTTAGCTATGGAGTCCGGCTTCATGGATTGAAGAAGATATTGGAACTTGTCGCGTACATCTATTCTTAAATCTTCATGTATTTTGTTGAATTGAGTCCAAAATGTCAACCAGTTACGTGGATCACCATCGAACTGAGGCAGTCGAATTTCGGGCAAATTCTGTTTCGCTTTCGTAGCGGCATGTGCACCGTCAGCAGGGCGCCAAGTAGGGTTAGGAGAGGCGGAACTTCCGTTTTCTTTTTCGGCCGAAGCTATTGCTTTTTTAACCTTGATTTTAAACGTAGATAGTTTCTCATAATAATCCTGAGCGATTTCGTATTCTTTCTCATACTCAGCTTGAGTAATGCCAGTTTTCTTTTGAAGTAAGTTGAGGAATATCTCGTCCGATGTCTTTAAGTCCTTGAACTTTTCCGTAAGCTGATCAAGGTGAATTTCTAAATCATCTACATCTGGACTTTCAGTGGCCAGTATTTCTTGTAATTTGTTGACTGTCTTCGAATACGTAGCTCTGGCTGCTTTCCTCTTCTGTTTGGCAGTTTCTATTTCAGTAGTCATTTTCCACTTTCGTTTTTGGCTCACTTAAAGATCGTTGGCTTATCAACAATCCGATTGACTTATCGTAAGGATGAAAAAAATTCGTCCAATCCCGGCAGGGATGCCACTATGTTGTATACTTAAAATGCCAGGGTTCAATTATTACGTCGTTATATGTCAAAAACTGTAGAAATTTTATTTACAGACACTTTAACTATTGAAATGAAAACAAGACAAAAACATGGCGTCACTAGCTCGTGAACATCAGAATGCTGAGTGATCCATTACATTTCGCGCGCTACTATTGCAGCGCCACCTGTTGCCACTAAGTAAAATACAAATATCTTACACTTATAATTTGGGAGGCTTACACAGTGGATTCACAACAAGAGCAAATGAAACACCCACCAAACATTTGAAAATTCCTCCATAAAGTGTCGTAATTAGTGCCTCTTGTCTGATAATCTAAAGGGATCAAAGGGACTATGACCTGGGCCTATACTCGCAAGAACGGAACTCAGGATAAAACAATAAATTACTTCAATACACAGAGAGAGTATTTAAACTACATCATTGCTGCATCATATATTCGATCGTGTTTGCTTCAGTTCAGGATATGTGCAGTCATACTTTCTATTCCACTTATTTCTTTTTAGCAGTTTTATCACAAATGATTTTTCATAATGAATTTTCATGGAATTCTGGAGTGTATTGGAAGATGAGGATACAAAAAAGTGAATATTTTTAGAAATATTAGTATTTTGATTCAAACAATAGTGCAAAAATTTATAACTATTTTAGATATTGTTGATATTATTATTACTTATAAATACATAAAAGTACTTCTAAGGAGTAAATATATCCAAAAATTATCGCCAATAAATTAGCATTTTTGGATGCGTTTGCACATAATTTTTCACATATTGAAGGGAGAAGGTAATTAAAATGTGTCATAAATTGCCACTTTCGGAATAAAATGAGATATTAGTAATTTCAGGAAATAAAAACAATATTTAAAAGAAATTTACCATACATCTATCAAGGAGTTTGAAGCAACTGTCAACAATTGAAGAAAATCTTTTTTGAATTAACGCAAACTTTGTGTACAACTGTATATTTTTAGCCTAATAGGCTTCAAAAAAACAAGAATACTTCATTAGTGTATTTTTACTATCAAAAGGACATTCTAATTAAATATAAACAAACGTTAAGACATTACATAAGACATAATATCTCAAAGTAAAATGAATGTATTGATAATTTGTAAAATGAATGATGGAAATGTAATATTATCGAGGGAATAGACTATTATTTTGGTATTACACCTCTTACGTAAGAAGTTAAGTTAATTCAGAATTTCCTTAAAATTCATTGTAATTTTCACTTTGTTACAATATAAAATTACTTTTATTCAATATAAAATCTCCTTGCCGTTCAGAGAAATTCATTATCAAGTAATACTAAAACAACAATAATTCAGCTTCTAAATAAAATAGAAACACAATTCAAACATATTTATACTGATAAAGGATTGAATTTTAATACAAAATAAAAATTAACAAAAAATTGATAATTTACTAAGAAATATTTTGATTTTAAGATGTAATGTCATCTGAAAGAAAATAGATAAATGATGGCATGATATGTATATACCTGGAAGATCATTTATGGAGTACTCCGTAATATAATTTAAATATAGATTATTCTTATCCTTTCATACCATTCAAGTTTCAAAACTATACCTTATGATTCAACTGAATCATAATTTAAATAAAATAAAAATGCTTTAAAAATAAACGATATGTATAAAAATTCAGTATATTAAAAACATGTTTATAAATTCAGCATCTATAAGACCCCCCTCGCCTTTTTTTTCTTCAAAGCACCAAGGAGAGAAGCTTAAACTCTTAAGTTATACTTCGCCTAATTTGTATACAAAAGAAAAGAATGGCATACAAATTTGGCCGGAAAAAACCCCGCATACATCGCTTATAACTTTTAAGATAAAGAAAGTTGAAGTACAGAAATATTTCTTGCCGAAGATGGAAGTATATGATCACTAGTTACCATAAAAAATTCTGCATTTTGGTACGTAAGTGATTCAAAAAATGCATTTTATCAGATGTAGGGAGTAAGGGATAGAGAGAAAATCTGTCCGTTCATACATATTGAATATTTATTGATCAATTTTTAACAGAAATTGCCTTCAGAATTTTAACGAAGTTTGCTACTGGGATATAGAGGGAAGTGAGTTATGTTATTCGATGGATTTCACACAATTCTACTCTAACATAATGTATCCTTTATTTCTAATAAATAAAAAGTTTTTTCTTTCAAATTTAGTTAGATATAATGTTGTATTTTTAAATTAATTATTCAATTATTCAATCATTACAAATGTTTATAATTTTTCATTTACATTTCATCACTCAAGTTAGAGTTTTATTTCTGCGGGTTCAAGAAAAGAAAGGAATGATCAATTTATTTGAAACCTGACTTATTTTTAAAATTAAATTACCTAAGATAATGCTGGGATAAAAAAAGAACATTTAAAAATAACATAAACATTGATGATGACGATTAAAATATTACTGAGCAAAAAAATAATTAAAGTTTCTGTGAAGTTAAATTTTTTCCCAAATTTTTGAAAATATTTTAGAATATTTCTTAATGATAGGGAAAATTACAAATGATTCATTAAGGCAAAAGTAAACAATTTTCTTAAGAAATTGAAGGAAAAATGTAATTTCGCAGAAACCTTCATTATTTTTTGTTCTCTCGGATGCATTTTACTGCATTCAAATAGGTAAAATAATAAATATATGAGGAATGTAGTAGAAATTATATAGGAACAACATATTACGTCCACGAATTCCAAATAGTCGGTAGACGGAAGCATTAAACAAACACAGTAAAAACAAATTTTGCAATAATGCTTCAATTTATTGTTTTTGTAAACAATGTATTGACCGTCTTTAAGTTGTGTTTGATTGATCGTTTTTTGAAGGTTTGTATTTCATCAAGCAGACAAGTCCCGTCAACCCAATGTATGTTAGTGGCTGGAATCATTTCCTTTTAAGTGGTTAAAATTTCTCATTTTCTTGATGTCTCAGACCAACTTTAAGAATTTTTAGTTCAAAATATATATTTTAAAAACATTGTTGCCCAAATGATAGATCCTTCACTTCATCAAATAAAATAACATTTGTTACAATTTAATATGGTGTGATCATAAGTTAATTCGATATCATTCGGAGTAGGTGAATTAAAGTTTTCTTTAGATTAGACAGGGATATTGTAAAAATGTCTCTTTAAATAGAACTTTGTGTTTGAGTGACCTCTTAACTCCGGCATAGTCCGAATTTAACGTACTACTCGGCGCGATTCTAAGAATCGCTCCTAAAAGGCACCAAAAGTGCTATTTTCAAACTCGAAACTCTTACAACAGAAAACAAAATGACTCTTTGTCTGAAAGATATAAAAAAGAAAAAAAAAAGCATGGGAAAAGTGTTTTTGCTGGAAACAAGTATATAGCATAAAGACACTGAACACAAGAAACAAACGTGTATTTTTCAAAATCGAAGTAATTTCATTAGGAAAGAGGATGATGTGAAAATTTCCTAAGGATCTCATTCATTAAAAAGCTATGTAAAAATAAATTAAAAAAAAACATTGAAACCTACTAAAAAAAAGGACTGGAAATACAAAAAAAATCATTCAGTTTTTACGGTGATGATCGAGGGATTTTTTTCGCCTAAGTAACTGTTAAACTGATTTTCCATCTGGGTAGTTTGATCTTGAAACAGACGCTTAATTGTCGATCACGTTTACCATAAAAATTCATGATACTCGTTGCTTTCAAAATAGAAATAATTTCTCTAATGATCTTTGTATTTTGAGTTTTGACAAAAGTACAATAGTGGAACTTAAAATAAGAGAATTCAAATATATCCTACTATTATGTTGAATGGGTACCCACTCCCATGGCAATCTTCCATTAAATATTTAGGAGTAAATTTTTCTAAACGCAAGCAAAACATTTTTACGATGAATCAAATGAATAATAAAACTTAAAAAAAATGTATGCCCTAAAAGGCATGAAATATAAACACTATGGCCCAAGAGCTACAGACTTTATTAAATTAACTAACAATAGTATATATAGTATCTTTTGCTACACTCATGTCATAAGTAAATGGTTGGATAACCAACTCAAATCTTTCAATATGTATACAAACAAAAGCTCTTAGAATTGCTTTGGACTTCCACAATGGACCCCAAATATTGTGCACTTACAACTAATTAATCTGGAAATCCTTTTTGATAAAATAAGATGATTGGCTAATAAATTTTTATAACTCATATATCAAATACTAACTTTTCTCCTATGCACCAGCCGTGAAACAATAAATCTGAAAATACTGGATGGGGACAGAAACAATTTGAAGAATATTTTTCATATTTCGGGCATTGATGAAAAACAAATCATATTAATCCCCAGATTGATATATTGCACGGATCTTCCTTGTGAGATCTATACGGAGGAATTTCGAATCCAAAAGAAGAACTTACTAACTCATATAATAAAAGGATAATCTGAGGAAATAATGAATCATAGATTCAGAGAATGTTTCCTAATAGCTACGGATGCATCAAAAAATTACATATGACAACAATAGCAGGTATCACGAAAAATGAATCATATCAATTCGATTATTACAGCAGAAACATTTGCTATATGCCAAGCTCTAGACGAATTAACTAAATCAAAAGAAAATCAATTAATTCTCTCAGATAGCCATTCTGCTCAATCAGGTTTGAAAAAATACATAATAAAATCCCCAAAAGTCATTCATAGATTAGCCAGTAAAATCTTCATTCAATCATAATTTAGTACTCAGTCGATTCTCCTTTGGATTCCTGGACATTCGAAAATTTGTTTGAATGTACAGGTGGATTATCTCGCAAAATCGGTAACAGAATCCAATGAATATCTTAACAGGATTGCCCCAGATGACATCAATAGAGATTTTTCCCCGACAAAATGAAAAGAACTAATAAGAACTTTTATTCAAGCAAATATTTTTAAATCTTAGGAAACATCCCCAACATTGACATAATAACTAAATGGACAAAAAATAGAAGAGAGGAAATACTAAGCACTCGAATCATCAGCAAAATGATTATAACTTCAGGGCCTTTGCATAAATTCAATGATAACGC
Source organism: Nephila pilipes (assembly GCA_019974015.1). Classification (NCBI taxonomy): domain Eukaryota; kingdom Metazoa; phylum Arthropoda; class Arachnida; order Araneae; family Nephilidae; genus Nephila; species Nephila pilipes. The sequence continues at coordinate 156,277 of BMAW01040843.1, forward strand.
ACAATGTTGAACCTGTAATCACATCAATGATTTGGAACGTATTCTTTTAATCTGCAATAAATACGTCTCTCACAGAAATCTTCTGTGGAATATTCTTAAGATAGATCCCCAGAAAAATATTAATTTCAAAGAATTTCTTGCTAGAACCGTGGCTAATAAACCAGTTTTCTGAGCATTCTTGCAAAAGATGAAATATTTTGAAATTTATTGAATTAAAAGAATCCATGAAAAAGGGGATAAGAGTCATTGTTGCTTTATATCCCACAAAACAATCAATCGATTTTGATTTTTCTGCCTTTTTGTAACACCATTCGAACCAGCATGACTAAGTAAAGATAAATCTTATATTTCGTCTTAGCAGTGTAATTTTGTAATGGTTTCTTAACAACCGACCACATTTATCAAAGGAAAAAATAAATATCACTAAATAATCCAGTCAATTGTTTCATACCAGTAATCACACTCATAGTAGAGTAACCAGAAGGAAGGTTACCTATCAGACGATTTATAGCCAGTAAAATGTTTAGTCCTTAAACAGTTCTTTGAAATATGACCCAAACCCTAGCCCACTTTGAGAAGTAATAATACATCACAAAAATATTACTCAAGTTGGTGATAGACTTGTGGATAAATAAAGACCTCATAATGTCTGGTTAGTAGAGTTCTTCAGATGAGTTGTCGGATGAGATTGCTTTAACGTTCACATTTTCGTATGAATAACACCTCAAACTTCATGAACATTCAATACATTGTTGCCACTCCAGAGCCGAGAAAATAATTTCTGCCGTACACATTCTGACCCTATTTTCTTTTCGGAAAATGTTGAACTTGTTATTGGACTAGGAACTTCGGGTCATTCTTTATTTGCAAAAACTTAAGCTCCATGTAAAATAAGAGAATGCTGGTAATATTTTTTTTTATAAACACCCTTATATACAATCAAATTATTAGTTACAAATCTATTACAAATGAATGTTCCGAATTTAAATTTCTTTATATGCCTCCTTTAAAATTTCAAAAAAAAAATTAAAAAAAATAATAACCTGGTTAAGAAATTCGAATTTATTTTACGGTTAGTTACCCGAAACAATAAACACTCTCTCAATGTGACAAGTTAGCTGATGGTTTGAAAGAAAGCACTAAGTTAACATTTCTAGTTTAACGCGATAAGTTGAACATAATTTTTATTACCTCCAGAAAGGACATAGTAAATTTCAAAGGACTGTACGGAATTTTCTCAATTATTCGAAAGAATTATATGAGTCAGATTCTGTGGGAAAGCATTTAGGGATCAATGCATTAATCGAAATTTAAATAAATCTGACAACAAATTGTAGTTATTTATGTATGTACAATTGTTATGTAGCAATTTATTTTTTGACCATATCCAGGCCCTGCTCTCCGAAGTTCCAGTACACACGTAGGAGGTGGTTGACGGACTACAACTTGACAGGCAAGCATGTCCACACATGCTACATCGGATTTAAGTCAAGCGAAAATGTTGGCATCAGAAGGAATTCGGGTGAAATCCTCAGTTTGTTGCATTCGTTTATGATGTTTGTATGGTGAGGAGGGGTGTTATCATCTATGAACACAAATTATGTGCCCATGGCATCCCTGAACAAAGAAAGTGTTAATCCAGAACGGTGTCTTGATAAATTTAGCCTGTTATGGTTCCGATTTGAACATGTATATTTGTTCTGATGCCCAGTATAATTCCACCACAAATGTGCAATACAGCTCCAGCTTAACGGTCTCATTCAAGGATGGTGTCCTGCTGGTAGCGGATACCTGGCATTATCCGTATGAACGTTCGACATTAATGAAACTAGAAGCTAAGCCCGAACTCGTTAGAAAACATCACACAGTAAAACAATCAGGATCTCATGATTTTTTTAAAATTTCATTTTGTCTACACACATCCGATGCTATTCATCTTTCAACGCTGAGTGTCCCAGCAACGCGTGGACATGCTCTAAGTTAGACTGTCGATTTTGGGGTAGTTCTGTTGTTGATTGTCGTCCATATTAAAAGCCCGAGATAGTGGACAGATCTCAAAAGGAGCCAAACCGATACGTCGAAATTGTTTTTGTAGGTAATCGTACCCTGTCATAAGATGGAAACGCGTGACATTCTCAGCCCGTTACATGTGCAGTGGAACACTAATCCCCGCGTTAAGGCACTCCCATCTTTTGTCTTTATTCTAGTGTTAAAGGGGTTGGGCTCGTTGGTTTTTGAGTTGCGTTAAAATACATGATCCCCTCCCCGTAGTGAGTACTAAGTACACTATTTTATAATAGTTAACTTAAAATACTTAAGCTGATACTTACATTCTAAAGTACCTATCACACTTACATTTACTATACATTTTGGGTGCATTTCGCAAACTAAAAAAAAAGGTTTTGCCATGTCTTCGAAGCGACGTTTTAGTCGAACTTTTTGTAGAGCTCTAATGTCCCTTTTAATTCGAAATTTTTGGTTGAACGAATTGGCCACGTCTCTTCCAAAACCAAGGAGCATAACCCTTTGTTTTAGTTGGATAACTGATTGTAACAAACTAGCTATTGGTTCTGAGCACCCCCAAAGAGTGCAGAAACTGAGACCTGCAAAAGTGGACATCTGATGAGTAGCTGTTCTTGGTTCCCAGGAGAATAGGACTCTACAAGGTTAGAGTTCATGAGAAACAGAAATGTTGCTTGCCTTACTCACGAGTCTAGATGTTTTTAAGAAGAGTCTTGTCCGAATATTACAGGGACCTCTTACAAAATTATTAAGTATGTTCGCCACAAGGGTTTCGGCAATAGAGCTGTTAATAGTACTAGTGATATGGGTGTATGCTGTTATGAATGTCACAGGAATCTCTGGTTGATTAGACTCTCTCCCACTCCTCAGCATCACATCGACTCTCTCATCTCCCGTGACTCCCACATTATTAGGAACTCATTATAACTGATGGGCCCATACATTGGTGGTAAGATCCGCCAGTCAGGTGAGGTACAGGAATGTTCATTGTTCAGGAATTGTTTTTGTTCAGAGCCGAAATGGCTGCTTAGGAGTTGTTGAGATATGCAGCTTTTCTTGGAGATAGATTAAAAGCTATTAGCTGTTTAACATTTTTCTGAATGGGTGATACTTCCCAAGTGTATTTGCAGGAAATATTTCCCATAATCACGCAGCTTTCAAACAGATTGCAGAGTCTTCCCGCAACCGTTCCTTTCACTTCAGGTAAGCAAAACCCGTTGTTAATACAGTAGTTATTTTTTTTAAATATTTCGCACAGAGAGCAATGAATACGCAGGTTATTATGTATATTTTTGATTTTTATTTAAATATTCTGGAATTTTGTAAAAACAAAAAAATGTCTTTGGTAAATATTCAATTTGCAAAGTGAAAGATTGCTTAAAATTTACTTAATGTTTTGTCATCGGTTTCAAAAAGATTCTGATAAATACATATGCACACACACATACACATACACACTCATATATATATAATGTATGTATGTATAATGATTTAGAAATTAATGAAATAAATAAGGCGAGGCAAATTTTAAATTTCATAGTTATTTATTCTACTTAAGCTGAGAGAGAGGGAGACAACATAATATCAGTACAGCTTGAGTCACATCTAATCCTTTTCGTTTACAAAAGAAGGGCATAGAAAGCATAAGAGCATAGGAGGTTAATTTCTCTATGATGTCTGTTATATACGTAGGATTATCTAGGGACTTCTCCTAGTCACGTGGTATAAGATGAAGATATTCTGAGGAAATTTACCTAACTTTTAACTTTCCCTTGACGTTTTAAGGGATTATTTCTGATCCATTTACGACAATGGGAAAAAAATTCAACAAATTTTATGAGCGCAGGATCTAATAAATAAAACCATGTTTTGCAATTGGAACAATAAATAGGAATGAACTATTTACTTTTAAATTAGAAAATGGTAAAAATTAGGAACTTAAGTATTTAATTTTATATGTGTGAGAGATATACACACACATACACACAACACACACACACACACACACACACATATATATATATATATATATATATATATATAT
>BMAW01040843.1:160352-180698 GCA_019974015.1 Nephila pilipes
ATATATATATATATATATATATATATATATATCTTTTCAATTAAAAATTTCCTAATTTGAAAGTTTTCTAAAACATGCGAGCCAAATTTCTTAATTTAGGTAAAAATAAGTAAAAACAGAACACACATTTATATAAATATTTTACTTATCTCACTGAAAAATATATTCGCTATCCAAAACACTTGTAACACCTAACCAATTCCTACTTTTCTTAGTAACAGGTGCTCTCAGTATTGATCCTATATTCTGTACCAAGAAAGTCGATTTTCTAAACCTCCAGAGATAAGTTTTTTTCGATAGTTTATTGTATCTAAAACTGTTTCGTTTCATTTTTTCTTTCTTATTTTTAGCTGGTAAGACAATTTTCCTACTACCAGGAATTTTGAGTATATTTTTGCACATATTTTCCTATTTGAAATACTTCTTATGCAGCTGACCATATAGGAAGTCAGTTAAATTTTTTTTATCCAATTTTAATATTCAAATACTATTTGCGGAGTGGGAAAGACTTATTATTCGCAAAACTCGAAACTTGTTTACTGTTTTTATTACTAGTTTCGAGCATATTCAATTCAGAAATTTGTTTTACAAAAGGAGAATATTTTAAACATTTCTGCTGTAAATATGTTGTCGAGGCTTAACAATATTATTATTATTAGTCATGAAGAAAATTGTTTGTACATTAGTTTAATTCTCATGGTAGCGAACTAAAGCCTGCGTTTTGTCGACTCGAGGGTTCCAGCATTCATACAAATAAAAAACGGCCATATAGTGGGGTTGATGGATATTAATTCTGTCAATGTCCTAAATCCTTCCCTTAGCATGGAATGGAATTTTGGAGTAGGAGATAGCAACTCAAGTGTTGCACTTGTCACTTGACTCAGATTCAAAATTGCGAGGGCCTTCGCTAATAGTCTTCAAGTTACTCAGTCTCAGTTCAAATTTAATCAACAGTTACAATTAAATAAAAATATTTACAATTTTTTAAGTCTTCGAATAGAACTGAATGTGTGCTTGATATTAAATCAAATGATTCTGTAAAATTTACTTTTTTAAGAAAATGAGGACATATAATATTGTGTAAATATATGAGTGCAAACGCTTTTCTTATTACAAACAACAGTTTTATTTTTAAAATTCTCTTAAAATATTAGTTTTTTTTAAAAAAATAAATTTTTTATTCCATTATATTCATTTTATTTACTTATCTCTCTCTCTCTGATAGTACACACACACGTATGCATACATACATACAAACCTATATAGTGAACGTGATATATATTGAATCAGGATATTTAATTATAGAATGATTTAAATTAAGTTGTAATCTCCATGCAATTAATCATTAATTCTATTAACATTTGATTACTATACAATACCTTCAAAAAGATGTGAGATGAAGAAGTCATAATATTAAATGAAAAGAAGAATACTTGAATTTTATTTTTTTCCTAACTTCCTAATTTCCAACCTTCCAAAATTTGTGCACCGACTCCTCACGGTTATGAGATTTAGGTTCTCAAAAATTATCCATAAAATTGGTCATTTTTAATATTGCAGAATTTGGGAAAATGGTCTTTGAAGCGAACCCTTAAATTGTATACATTATATATGTATGCAAATACGATTTATTTATTTCCTTAAGAACAATGAAAAGAACAGTTCACAAAATTTCTGCAATAAACCTCAAAAGTATTGACTAAAAAAGTTTAGATATTTATTTTTTGCTCTAATAGACGCAAAAAGAGTCATGCTTGGTGAAATCCTATAGCTGCAATTTCTATCATCTTCGCGTGTAATATTTAACTTCATAGTCCACTTGAATTAATTGTTCTCCGCAATTTTTTTCTTAAGTTAATCACTACATTATTTTCCTCAGTTTTTTATTAATAATTTTAAGCCCCACACTACGTGTTTTTACTAAATTTTGTTTCTCTCTTTTCTCGATGAAGTTAAAACGGGTTAAATGAAATATATCTGGAAATTGTTAAGAATAATATGACTTACGATTTGGAAATGAGGGTCCATCTTGGAAACTTGCAAAAATAACTTAACTTTTTTTTCCAAGAGACACAATCCTTTACAAAAATAAAATTGTTTGTCACGAGTGAAGGCTAATTTTTTTTCTGTGATAGTCAACAATTAATTTCATGATAAAATAAGTCAATACTTTTCATAGAATTAAGGGCTATAAGCATAGAAAAAAATGAACATAAAATTCATGGTAATTTTCGGCTTATAAATAGCTTGAGATTTAATAAAATCCCTCAACTCAAACTCATGAATAACTGGTTGGTGTTGAAGCTGAAATAAGAGTGATCCATTAAACAACAAGGATATCAGATGAACGTACGTTCAACGTATTCAAAGCACGATAAGATGCGATAATTCAGCAATCGATATTGTCAGAAATTCGAGTCCTTTATTGCAATTTCGTGTTACTACTTTGATTTCTGGAAATAAGATAACAGATCAATTGAAAAGTCCCCAGCCTATCGTAGTAAAACACATTTTTTTGGTAAAATTAGTTTTTTTTTATTCAACATAATTCCCTTCAAGGGTTATACACTAATTATAGCGACCCTCCAAATTTTCGATACCATTTTTGTAGTACGATTTGTCCTTTGCTTCAAAATAGGCCTCAGTTTCGGCGATCACCTCTTCATTCGACGAACATTTCTTCCCAGCGAGCATTCTTTTGAGATCTGAGAACAGTCGCTAGGGGCCAGATCTGGAGAATACGGTGGATGAGGAAGCAATTCGAAGCCAAATTTATGGATTTTCGCCATCTTTTTCACTGACTTTTGACACGGTGCATTGTCTTGGTGAATCAGCACTTTCTTTTTCTTCAAATGCGGCCATTTTTCAGCGATTTCTTTCTTCAAACGGTCCAATAACGCTATGTAGTAGTCGCTGTTGATGGTCCTTCCTTTTTCAAGGTAGTCAATGAAAATTTTTCCATGCGCATCCCAAAATACAGACACCATAACCTTGCCAGCTGACTGTTGCGTTTTCCCAAGCTTTGGAGCGGGTTCATCGTGTGCAGTCCACTTGGATGACTGTCGATTGGACTTCGGAGTGAAATGATGGAGCCATGTTTCATCCATTGTCACATATCGACGCAAAAACTCGGTTTTATTACGCTTGATCATCTTCAAACACTGCTCCGAATCATCAACTCGTCGTTATTTTTGGTCAAAAGTGAGCTCGCGCGGCACCCACTTTGCACAGAGCTTTCTCATACCCAAATATTCGTGAATGATATGATGTACACGTTCAGTTGATATCTGTAGAGTGTCTGCTATTTCATTCAATTTCAATTTACGGTCATTCAAAATCATTTTGTGGATGTGTTTTTTGATGTTTTCGTCGGTAACCACCTCTTTTGGGTGTCCACCGTCTTCGGTGCTCATTTCACCACATCTAAACTTAGCATACCAATCCTTGATGGTTGATTTTTCTGGTACAGTTTCCGGAAACTCGGCATCAAGCCTAGTTTTTGCTTCAACTGTATTTTTTCCCTTCAAAAAGCAATATTTTATCAACACGCGAAATTCCGTTTTATCCATTTTTTTCACAATAACAAAAGTTGCTTCACTCAAAATGCTATAATTCACAAACTAATGATCCGACAGCTGTCAAATTTATACACGCATCTTTTGAGGGTTAGGGCTAACTAAAAAACATATGGATTTAATTCTAGTAGCGCCATCTATGTGTCAGACAGGGGACTTTTCGATTGACCTTTTATACTGTCAAACATCGTACTTTATCATTAAATCATTGACCTTAATATAGGTTGAATAACTTGTAGTTCTTGCTGCTTATTGACTGCCAGTCAATTTTATCCTGTTACTAGCCCAGAAAAATTAAAATTTAAATGAAAACAAAACCTATTTAAAAATGTTTGCTTCTAAAAGGTAAGAATTTTAAAGTTAAAAACATCAATTTAAGAATTGTACTGGAATAATTTTGAGAAAACATTAATATTTAACTGTTAATAGGAATTAGTTTCGTGTCACGAGAGAACTTAAGTTGGTAGTCTATCAGGGAGCAGCTTCTCGCGCTTGTGAAGAACCAGAAAGGGAAAAAGTTTCCATACAGCTTAGGAGTAGCTAACTCGAACGCTAGCTATCCTGTTGGTCCAGAGTATTGTCTCGTAAGCGAGCAACATTTGTAGTATAAAACTTAAAAAAATTGATTTAGATTTTGAATTTGGAGGTATAATAATGGTAGATGTTATGAGGAAAATAAAACTTTTGAGTTACAGCAAAATATTTGATTTGCCTTATTTATACAATTTTCTAATGTATGTTCTTCAATTCTTTAGTGGGCCCTGTACTTGATGGTTTCGAATTTAGCAAAAACCTTTATTCATATAATGCCTTTAAGGGTAGATAAAAAATTAATAGAATTCAGAATGTCTTCGTTTCTAAAGAACCATTAGGACTGTAAAATTTGACTCAGCATTACTTTTGGACTTATTTTCAAGGAATCGATACAAGGTTTAGCTGCATGGTCCCAGACAGATCTTGCGTATGTGAGGCCGGCTCGAGAAATCAGTAGACAAGTATTTTATTATTTGTATTCATTTTTGAGTTCCTAGAGATTATAAGGAAATATTTACGCATGTTATCTAGGAATATATTTTTTTTGTAGATATAATATGTTTAAAAGTGAGTAGTTTGTCCAAAGTAACACCAAATTGATCATAATGTACTATTGTACCATTCGATTTACTCAATATTGTAAATATTGATTGAATTTGAAACAGAATCTAATCTTGTGCCTCTAATTTCATTTGAATTTTGAAACTAGAAAAGGAGATATTCTGAAGCAGTGTTTAGTTGAACAATCAAGTTTTGCTGCAAATTTTGTAATTTTGCTCGATTATCAAACCTTTTTAAAAGAACAATTGATTTGTAAATATTGGAACTTTCAAATTTGTGTAAAAATATGGTTATCTATACATGTCTGAAATTTTAATCAAATAATTAATATTACAAAAGTATTATTAATATTACAAAAATAATAATATTGCAAAATTCATTGCAAAATATGCCATATTATGCCGATTCTTAAAATTGTTTTGGGAATTAGACCTATTCACGATATTCTCTTTTCTATCCCGGGGGAATTTTTGGTGATTTGCATTGCATACAACTATAATACCAAGCCAACCTGATGAAGAAAAATGAATTTAATTAGATGAAAATAATAATTGTAGCGTATTTAATAAGAGATAATGCTATATCAGCGAAACAGAATTGAATGGAAGATAAAGAGAGTTAGATGATAGCGACAAGTTGATAAATATATAGAAGGATGTGAATAACCATAATTAATCGTTTCTATAGGAAATCACCCTGAGCAGAATAACAGGGGCCGAATCTGCTCAAATCGAGAAATGCTTGTATCGGAACCAGTGATTTGGTAATCTAAGACTTAATTATTAGAATATAAACTGTGATTAACAGAGTAAATAGGGATTCGAGAGAGGGATAGAGTAGTGTTACATATTCTACATTAGGAGCTATGAAACTGTGTTGTCACTCACTTACGTATCTTTAATTAGAGTATTACACTTATTCACAATTTAATTAGATTTTAAGACAGTTGTAAAACTAAACATTGATCAACATATGTTACAACTTCTACAAATTTTATCAAATGTATTTCTTTCTGTAAAATTGATTATTTGCTTGAATGGCACTTCTACTTTTCCAATGAAGAAAGAAAAATTATAAAAATCAGTGCGAGGAACATGATCAAGTACAAGGACTTCTAAGTTCATACAGAAATGTATGAATAAACCGAGTTAAATTATGACTTATTTATTCTAAAAATGTACAGCTGACAATGTTCATTCATAGATGAAGCATTGATACCAGAATTTAACAGATCCTCCTGCCAAACATACATCATTATTTGAAGTACTTTAGTCTCAGTTTCTCAGAGCCATTTGATGCAGCAGTTAACAAACCAAACGATATATCAGTACAGTATTAGAGCCAAATAATTTGAATTATTCACAAATGCACTGCAACATTCAACCCGCGAAATATTCGAACTTCAAAAATTCATAGATTTCTAACGATAGAAATCTCGCAAGAATGCGCTGAGAATGGATAGGTGCAAGATAATCATTTCTTCCCTTTTGAATCTAAGAGGTACTACCACTAAAATACGATTTGAAGCTGTGATTTTTTTTATTGTACAAGTGGTATCTTGTGTTTTAGGAAAGGATGTAGTTTGCATGTATAATGAGTAAGTCCCAGAACCTATGTTAAACCCAGATGAGAAATATAAATATTATAAGAAATATAATATTCTTAAATGATAAAAATTAGAAAAAGAATTAAATAAAGAATAAAAGAATTAAAATCAGTTTATTAAAAACAGAAGTTTTATTTAATGATTTAACAACATTTTTTTGAAATTGTTAAGAAATAAAATATGAGTTTATTGCATAAATTTATTTAGATTAAATAATTAAACTACTTCATAATTTTTATATTTTAATTTTTTTTAAATAAGGAATTGGCTGATTAACTTTAACATTATAAGGTAAAATTTAATTAAATTATTTTAGAAATCTAAGTGCACATTAAGTAATTAAAATTAATTAAGTAGGAAATTATATACATATATGTGTGTAACTCACATTCATTCAAATATGTTAAATGAATATTATATTCAATTTTTTATAACATAATAAAATACTTAGCAACACATAAAAAAGACAAGTTCAATAAAATAAAAAAATGCTTCCATAATTGTTAAGATCATGATTGTTGCAAAAATGTTTTAGCCTAAAACGTAATAAGTATTGACCATCTACGTAGTTAAATTATGATTTAGCGGTTAAAATTATAATTATTCTAATCACAATTTTTATATTTTTGCATTCATTTTGGACCATTTTACTCCATTAGTAGTTTTAGTATTTTGCTAAACGAAACAATAAAAAAACCAATTATGAAAAGCTTACAACTTTTTTAACTTTCAGGTTGTGATGACGTTTGCTTTTTGAGCGTTTAATACCTACATTTTAATTCTGTTGAAGACTGCTTTGCGTATATGCTCTTTGGATTGAACCCTCATTTCTTTGATTATTTTAGAAGTAATGATTTACTTTACTTTTATTACGATTGTTTTGTTTTTCATCTTCTGAATTTCAACATTAAAAATTTTACTATTATTTACTGTAATGATTTATTACGAATTACTTAACTTTTAAATATATGTATGTTAATGTTTTATTTTATGTAAATGTATATACATATATGTTTATAATTCGGATTTTAAATCGAAACAATTTTAAATGTAAACAGTTTTAAGATAAATTACAAATTATAAGAAATCCAAAAAAAAAAAAATTAAAAGTATATAAATTTATATATGTGTGTATCTATGTGTGAGCGTTAATATGTTCCTAAGAAAAAACAAAATTAGCAGCTTGACTAAATTATCTTCCAAAAAGTACATGCATCTTCTAACCATGTAAAAGAGAAAAAAATATCATTCAATATTCTTTATTTATATTACTTCTTCTACTTTATGATGGAAATACCTTTCACATGTTTCACATATCTTGAATTATTTAAAGTGTAAAGCTAACAAATATGCTGCATTATAATATTCGCCAAATTCTGTACCTTACCTTGTTTTACACACGCCGCATAACATTCAATCAGGCATTAAAATATGATTAAAAGCAATTTTCGCTCAATTTTATTAAGTAAATTATTCTGTTTCGTTTTGACATATATGATATGTTTAAATTAAATTAAATCAAAACTTTTATCTGTGGATGATTTAAAAATGCAAAATATCTAAATTTCGATAGCTAACCATGTTCACATAATGAATATTAAAGCACATATTTGGTATTTTTTTGCAATTAAATTATCCTATATTTATTAAACTATTTATATAAAAATAAAAAAAAATTCGAAGAACAAAAAAATTATTTTATCTGCGAGGGAAAAGTGTAATGATAAGAAGAAAACTCTTTTTTAATAAGATAAAATATCAAGATTTAAATCCGTGTTCAAAAATTAAAAAAAAAAAATTAAAGACAAATTACGAAAGTAAAACTTATTAATACTAACGAAAAAGAGCTAAAATGATTCAGAAAAGAAAAAGCTTTATCAACTAATCGAAACAGCAAAAAATGGAAAGGGATTTCAACAGAGAAAAGAAAGAGGAAAAAATGTGCAAAAATAACTTTGAAAGAGAATATAAAAAAATGACGCAGGATCTAAAAGCCATTTTATGTAGTAGAACTCTAGAAAGAACTAAAACTAGACAATAAATACATAAAAAATACTCTCCTAATGGTCGAAAATTACTGATATAGCAAAATTTATAACAAACAGAGTGTTTTAATCCGATAAACACTCTAAAGAAAGAAATTCTTGGATTAACTCATGAGTTAGAAACACGTAAAAATTCCTGTAATGGATAATAGAGAATGTTTTGGAGGGAAAAATACGTAGATTCAATTAAAAAATAGAAAGATTTTGTAAGGATTCATGAAGAAAAAAAACAAGCATCTAAGATAAAATCTGTAACACAAATTATTCTTTTAAATACTCACAAAGAAAAATGAAAACTGTTGGAATGAATGCGATACTAGTTTATTATGTTATTTGTATTTTATTTTAAAATGTAAGTGTTACGTTTCATTAGTATCATAATATTTGTAATTACATTTATTTTTTTGTAGTATATTGTAAGGAATAGTGTCAACTATAACGACGAAGTGTTTGCCAAATAAAACCTAATTTATAAACCAGTATCACATTTTCTTGGCCTTTTTAAACGTGATTTATCATTACCGAGATATTTGTGAAATATTACATTACAGATTTTAAAGCTCCTTGTTTTTCTAATATGCATATTTTAAAATTATTAGTAGAGCTTAAGTTGGCTGCATGACTAGCAATATTTTATTCATTCTACAGAATTATAAAACTAATATCGTTGCAAAAATTTCGGCCCTAACACATTTGCCATGAGGTATTTAAAAAAGCCGTTGCTGTAAATTGCCGCAAATTTCTTACGTATCTATCAAAGATATCTGGGCATATTACTACGAACCTTCTATTGAGCTGTTCTGTAACGTTTTTTGAAAGGGAAATATACAATTACAAATAAATCACAGACTCAAAGAAAGCATAAGCAATCATCTCCCTGACTTGGCGACCATTTTGGTGACTTGACGAAAATCTTGTCGTTTTTGGTGATGAAATAAATCTTTTTAGAAAATGCCGGAATTTTGTTGGTTTCTCAATTAATGGGAAATTTATGGATGTTTCCTGAATTTTTCTTATGGTATTTCCCCTGACAGCTATAGCTATAAATATGGAAAGGTGCAAAGCCCAAGCAAATTTGTTTTACTTGGCCGAAGTGGTCTGATGGGGAGTCTGGTGGTAGAGTATACGAGTAAATTAACCGCAGGTCGGTATCTTCCGGGACATGCTTCGGGACTGAAGGAAGCGGTCAGAATCCACGGAAGGTATTACATCAAAGATTTGTTCATAATGTGAACTAGTAACTTTGTGAACTGAATGTTATTACTAGTGCTGAGATTATTATTGCAAATGTAGCTTTGTAAATGTGTGCTCATTTGTGTAAGAGTTGTTCATGCTCTCGTTGTAATGCTACTCTGCACAAGGGATATGTTTTCCTATTCTGCTGATAATACCTCCTAAGTTTTGCGATCTGCGTTTCCTTTTGGCCCTATGAGGATTGATATGTCAAAAATGAAAATTTACAACAAAAACTAAACTAAATTTACTTTTTTCCCCGATAATTCTGAAAATTCGGTAGTATATTTAAAATTTTGGGACCTAAATATTTAGAAGAGATAGGGCTATATTTTTGGGATGGGATTAATATCTATTTCGTTTTAAAAAGTCCAAAATTTGGTCACTTAAGCCTCCTAAGAATACTTAAAATGTGGATTCACGAAACTTTGTATATTGTGTTATGTATTAAATAAAATCTTTTTTATACTTCAGAAATAATAAAATTTTTAAAATGATTCTTAAAAATAAATATATATTACTAGGTCTCAAAAACCATATCTATATTCAGAAAAGATATATATATATATATATATATATATATATATATATATATATATATATATATATATATATATATATTTGTAATTCTACATAAGGATGACAATTTTCTCATTAATTATACAAAAATTCATGGAGCTTTCAAAAAAATTAAAAACTAAATAATATCTATATATAATTACAGGAAGAAAAATATTAACAGATACCAGACATATCAAAAAAGGCAAAATGTGAAGAAAACTGCAAAAAAATTGGAATATTGAAATTTCTAATAGGCTGTAAACTGTTAGCCTGGATTACTCTGGAAATTATTCTCAAACTGTCCCCCTCAACAAAATATATTTCAAAAACCGTTAGTTACAAAAGAGTAATTTAATTCTCAATTTGGGGTGTTATTGCAAAGTGATAAATTTAATTTACTGGATAGCCTTTATCTAACATATTGATTCCTTTAAAGAATCCTGATACTCCTAATGACAAATAGTGGAAAATAATGGAAAACCTCTTTCACATTAAATTAAAAGATGTAATACTAACAAAAGAGGGAGATAGGCAGACAACAACTACACAGCTTGAACAGTATAAAACCATTAATATCGTAGTTGTGCAGATGATTTTGTGTTGCACAGTTTTTTAAGAGTACGTAAAAACTTGAGTTAGAGAAAATATCTTGCTGAATGTATTATTTTTATGCGATATTATGGCAGAACTCAGTACAACTGTTCTGAGTTCTGTTTCTATGAATTAATCATATAAATTTAAAATCAAGATAATCCAACGTATATAAACATATTTCAAAGCAAATTAAAGTAAATATTGCCTTGAATAATTGATTAAAGTTAAAGAATGGAATACATTGATGAGAAACAACATAAATCATAATTCAAATGATAAATTCAAGATTTTGAAATTCTACTGAATGCACCTTCATTGATTATACCAAAATATTAAATTTGAGTATAAGTTTCGGATTACTTGGAAAATTTTCATTAAAAAATTAACTTCATATGTATTCAAAAATGATTAAAATACTTTAGTTTAAGTGAGGCGATTTTAAAGCAATACCTTCTGAATTGTAATCTTATCGCAGTTCATTAAGCCATTTAAGAACACTTTGGGAACATGGTGAGTGTTCTGAAAATGGAACTACACAATCCATTCACATTCCTTAATATTCTCTGTCAAGATTCCATAATAGAGAATTCTTTAAAAAAAGTATCATTCCTTCATTTTCGTTTCAACTGAAAAATCTAACAGACAATCTTACATTTCCTTCCTTTCGAATCCAAGCAGCGTGATTAAACTTAGACGATGAATTTCACTATTCAAACTTTGCATTCTAAATTACAGAAAAATGAAATAATTTTTCTTTTTGTTAGATTAAGCGGGCATCATGTAAATCTGTTCTCCGTAAGGACCCATTTGATTGCTTGAGATGTTCTGAATGATTTTCTCTCTAGTTGTAAAATGAATTAATATTTTGAAAAGTGAATAAACTGTTTCAGATGACGGAGAAAATACGTTTTTAATTCGAAAGTTAGGGAATGCTTTAAAGAGTTTAATCTGATTCGAGTGACCTGAATTTGAGACTTTCAAATGAGTTAGTGAATTTGTGACAAGTGACTTTCAAACGGGTTGAAGTTTATCAATTCCATTAAGCTCAAAAATTGTTTTATGGGAAAGAAAAAAAATAGTTAGGAAAGAGATAAATTGCTTGAATGACTTAGAAGATCATTCTTAAAATCTTTTTCTTTGCCATATATGTTCTCAGATAAAATTATATGGCTTTTCAGAATTATGTACAATTCTGTTGTTGTCAATCCAACTCAAGAGATTATCTTTTAAATTAATTCTGCATCAGAAAAAATAACATTATACTCAATGACACAAACACAAATTAATATGCTACACGTATACATCCTTTGACAAAAAAGTTCGGTGAATAATCCTGTAACATTAAAGTAGATGAAATATTAAGGAAAGTTACTTTACTGTCCTTCGAAATAGTCAACTCGCATGAATATGCACCGCTAAGATCTGCTAAACATGTCCCGGAAATTTTGCAAGAAGTCTTCTTTTGGAATAGAGTTCAAAAGCCTCGCCACGTTTCGTTGGATGTCAGGAATATCGTCAAATATCTTTCCTTTCAAAGCGAGTTTAAGTCGTGAGAATAGGAAGAAGTCTGGGGGATTGAGATCTAGCGAGCATGGTGGATGTTCAATTTGCTCTACAATTTTTTTTCGCCAGGAACTGTTTGAATATATTAGCTGTGTGATTAATATTGTGAACAAAAAAAAAAAAACCATGAACCTTGTTGTGAGTAATGGGGGCGTACCCTGCGCAGGTGTTTCGTGAAACGAGTCAAAATTTCCATGTACCTTGCAGCATTCATCGTCTTTGCCTTTGGTAGAAATTCCTTGTGGATAATGCCTCGACAATGAAAAAAAGTGATGATCATCATTTTGAGTTTTCGTTAATGATGGTGGTCGCCGGTCTTCCGTTATGGTGGTTTTAGAAACACTTTCCCAGCCTTCTCGAAATGGGAGTACAGACACTTCATGGACAGTTCTTGATCTTCATAAACACGTACCAGCATCGCATGAGTTTCGTTCGGTTTCTTGGCAAGCTTAAGACAATACTTTAAATTGATCTTTTGATCGTTCATTTTGCTGCTCTCAGTTAAGAACCAACGCACTAAACAAACACTTGGTAAAATAAGTGTTACACGAAACACAAACGACGCTCAACTGAACAATTGTGGGGGAAGATGGTCAACACATGCAGTTACGCAGGCGCAACTTTTTGTTTCGCCAGTGTTGCCAGATCGATCGTTCTGACTTCATTCACCGAACTTTATTGTCAGAGGTTGTTTAACCGGAAAAAAAAATGAATAACTCTAAAGAAATTATCAATCTTCGTCAAATTGAAATATTTCGATTTGATAAACATATGAGCATTTTTTGACCATTAACACAGTTTTACTGTCTTATTAAGTTATTTTTTGAACTCAAGGCAGCAAACTATTCTTAAAGTTTAATTTATTAGTTTCGTACAGATAAACATATTTCTCACTTCAATGGTTATGAACTAGCCCAGCTCGTCATTTGAATAGCTCATCAGAATGGGGACTGACGAGTTCAACTCGCCTGACGTTTTTCGACCGAAATGATTGCATTGAACCCTACTCGCGTTGTAAAACTTTTCCTCAAAGTGCACTGATGTGCTGAGTTTGTCCGCGAATATTATCCTGTGTTATTCGTGTAACAAACGATATATACTGGCAAAATGTAGTTAATTTGATTGAGTACAGATGGCAGATGGTACAGTAAAACTTTTTACATGATAAGTGAAAATGTTACCAATCCAGTTTTTAAACTGGTTATTTTTCTCGTGTAATTTGGAGGAAGTTTGTTACTGAAAAATGGCGTATTTATTGCAAAGACTGTAATGTTTCATTAAGTGCAATTTATGCTTTAAAGTGCATCACACTCCGAAAGAATGTTAGATAAATATAACAATTAAATGTTTTATAAATCTTAAATTGCGTGTATTTATTTAGATATTTTAATTTAATAATTTACAAATTAAAATTTATAATACTTAATATTTACTGAATTGTTTAAAAGTATGAATTACAATTGTCGAAAATATTTCTTTAACGTAACGCAAATAATTGTTTAACAACTCAATATTTAAGAAACTGAAATTTGCAACATTTGTCATTCACTGAATTGTTTAAAAGTTCAAGTTACAATTGGTGCAAATATTGCATTAATATACCGCAAAAAATTCCTTAAGAACTACATTTTATAAGTGAGCGAGCTAAATATATTGCCGTCAGAAATGAGAGACATTTTCAAAAGCCTCTAGGAAGATTACAGCTGTTGATTCGCCTAATCATCAAAGGGTTAAAAAGCAAGATATAAGCAACCATATTCATCAGTAACTGGACCGGCAGTCAACGGAATAAAACCGAGGTTTTGCATAAGTTCATATCATCATTTAGGGCTCATTCTCTTATCTTAGTCAAGGTTAAAAAAATTGACCTAGCTGAAAACTGGGTTAGATTAAACAACGCTCTAGCAGTTAACGATTGTTCGTATTTTTTACAGTTCTGTGTGTGTATGTGAATAGTCTTAGGTTTGAAAACATTTGAGTTGATACAATAAATAAAATGCAGAAAATGTCATCGATTGCTCAATTAGATTTTACAGAAAAATTGGAGAAGGAAAGAAGGAACATTTGTAGAAATGGACGACTACGAGTTTTGGAGAAGACTTCAATTTGCAAAATAATGTGCGTTGAGTTGGCTCTAATAACTCAAGAGAAATTAGAAAACAAAACCACTTAAATAATGTATTGATTTCAGTATATCACATTTTCGAACCTGGGAGAAATAAAATAAACTTACAGCCATTTTGCAAAAGAAGTTGAAAGAGAGTTGAGTGCAACACGATTTGATCAAAGTTCGAGTTGAAATGGAAAACAAATCAGTAAATGTCACAGAGTCTATTTTGACCAATGATATTCAATCATTAACAGCAAGTTAGGAAACTCGCAGTTAAGTAATAGCAGTGAAACAGAGGTGAAAGGAAGTTTTAAATTAGTTGTTTACTTTTTCATCACCCCTGCTTCCTTAGTCCGGGTTTTGTAGTCATATTTAGTTAATAATAAATACAGCCAGTTCAGGAGTATTATAAGTGAGGTTCATCACTGTGTTCTCAGGTATAAGTAATTTTGTTTTATCAGTTAGTGTGCTATTTTTATCAGTTTGTGCCACTTGATAATTCATAGATCTCTTCGAAAATCTACTAATTTTTTTTTTAGTTTTTACGTCATTATATATCTTGTTGCTTTCTTAAATTTTTCTCAATTTTACTAACCCCATATTTTTTCACTTATTTTCAAATTTTTTCATTTTTCTCTTCCATAAATTTATCTACAGTGTCATCGAATTCGGTTAATATTACTTTTTCCCAATTCATTTACAGCTGTCAGTTACATTTAAAAAGGTTTATCTCGGTCATTTCGCTTGCTGTGACAACCCTTTTATCTTATACAAAATATTATATCACCTCTTTTCTGATGAATTAAAAAATAACTCTTGGTTCTATTTTATTAATTTTCTTTCAATCGTAGCTATAGACCTTATATGTGATGAACTGAGTTGTTTTTATTCACCAAATAAAATATGTTTATTCCTTAAAGAAGATTTAATTGAAATATCAGATATTCTTTTTTAAGTGTAATTATTCTTCAAAAACAAAATTTTTTCAGATGAAATAAGTCTCAATGGTGGGCGTAATAATCATGGGATTTAATGTGAATAAATAAAGCATGCTTCCTTGAATTTGAATATCGCTTATTAAGTCTTGTAAATGTACAAAATGTTCGTTTTTAACCTACTTCAGTAACATATTACATTAGGTTCTCAAACTCTTAAAAAGAACTATAAACATTTTCATTTTGTTATGCAGTTTCAAAAATATATCATAGTAACTTTTCCTCATTTTTTTATTAGATTCAAGCGAAACAACTACAAAAATCAATTATTTTGTTTACTTATCGATTTATGTATTACCTTAAATCATATGTAAACAGGAATCAAGATATTTCCTTAAATCATATGTAAACACGAATCAAGATATACTGAAAATTAATAACATTATTCAGAATTTTAAGCTAACTGTGAGGCAGCCATTTTTGTCTCAAGAATTTCGAGTTATTTCTTTTCAGTTCCTCTTCCTCTTGGAATATTTTGGGTTAAATGATTTTGATATTGATTTACTGTTACTGTATTTGTTTAAAAATAATAATCATTTAAATAGCTTATTATCTGCTTTAACTTTTATATCTGAAATGAATATCCTTGTCCTCATTGTTATTTTATTTTTTGCTTTAATTTAAATATTTAATTAAATTACTTGATGATTGTTCTTAAATACTAGCATCTTTGGTGGCTAAATATGTTCTTTACAAAACTTCACATAGAACAATTGGAAGTGGTTGGAAGAAACGATTGGTTTCTTTTTTGTATTTATTTATGGGATTTGAATCAATATAAGTCTCCCTATCAGAATCTCGTTTTATCTGGAGAACATTTAGAAATACTGCAAAATATCAGAAGAGCAATAAAGTTTACTTTAAAACCTTTAGAGATAGGGTATTTGAAATTGTATATATCTACGACTAATATTTGTTGAAGTCATTTAGTTTGAGGCAAAAACAATAATGTACATTATCCAATCTTAAAAATGTTAATGGTTATTTAATTAACGATTACTTTTTCTCTAGTGAATTTTTTTAGTAAATGTATAGTTAATCACTGTAAAAATCCCTTTTTTATGTATGAATAAATTAAATGTTAGAGTGATAGTTTTGAATTTTAACCTATTTATCTTTTTATTTAAAAAAAAAAATGTGAATTTGGTATATTAATGATTTTCCTTTTACTAATCTTGGTAAAGTTTTTGGATATTTCAATAACGTTCAATCACAACTCCTTACCAACCAAACGAAACGCGATTAGGTAAGTTCGACATAAATGTGTAGTAAATTCAACTAAATATAGTGCTTTTTGAGTTATATTGAATTGAAAGGAAAAAGAAAGGGGTGAGGGACCGATGTTTATTGCAAGCCAATAGATAAATGTAGATATTATTGAATCATTGTAATTAATTGGTTAGAACGGTTTCCTAGATAGAGATACATAAGTTAAATCTGTGTAAACAAGAAATGTATGAATAGAAGCGAGTGATTTGGTAAGGTAATACTCCATTATTAGAATAAGAACTAGGATTAAATGAGTTAAGAAGGATTCAAGAGAGAGAGAGTGTGTATGTGTTTTTGAATATTCTATGTTTTAAGAGCTTCTCTTATGTACCTTCAATTGAAGTCTCGACGTTATTGATTATTGTATTACACTTTAAAATGGCTGTTGAGTTAAATAATGTTAGGAATACATCATGAAAATCATTTTTTTTAAGTTTTAAGTCAACTACTTTAATCTATTTACAAAGAAAAAGCAATTACTGGAAACAAAATTCTTGGTTTTCTGAGCCGTTAGATATCTTAAAATCGAATTTTAATTGCATAGTCAGGGAAATATTAAGATATTTCAACAGCACAAGAAATGAAGTTGACTGAACCTAAAACATATTCAGTAAAGAAAATCACCTTACACTTTTGCTATCAAAACTTAAATTATTATGGCCAACTCTATTCCAAAAATCGTTTCTGTTAATATTATAAGCAGAATATAATATTGTAGTGATAGTTTTTTCTATTAAAGATGGCGTTAGTTACAACCGACATTGTTTCTCATGATGCAGTAAATTGATTAATCCAGCTCCTCAACCGGATTTCATGCTCTAAGATAAAATGACTAATTATGCTAATCATGTGCCTAAAACTAGATTTTTAAACATGGTAACATATATATAATTGATAACAAATATATATAATTAATAACAAATAATATAATTTATAATTACTATTATATTTATTTCGACAATATTATATTTCCTTACTTGTGCAAATAATCCATATTATTATCACAGGTAAATTTTGTTCGTCATTCGGATTTAATTTTTGTATACATTAGCAGGCACAACAGTCAATGTATATTATTAATAAATAAAAGTCAAGTTGTGAAATTGTCATCATATTGCATAAGGATTGTGCAGACTTTTAAAGTCAAGATGCTTATAATAATTATGAAGAAATTTTGTCATTTTTGATATTTTACAAGGAATTATAATCATATTTAAACCAATGATAATTTTTTTAAAAAAATGTGAATGAATTATAAAATAGAACATGATTTTCTCTATAAAAATTTAACTTATTTTCTGTGTGTGTAAAATCTTTTTATTATTAAATCTTATAGAAAGAGTTAATTGTGCGGATGGAAAAATATTTGAAACAAGCAGTAACGATGCAAAAATTAAATTTTTTAAAATTTTAAATCGAATTTAATTCGAAAAATAAAAAAAAATACATTCATAAATAAACAAATAATTACTTAAACAAAATTTAAAAAAAAAAAAAAAAAAAAACCTTACCCTCCCTTTTAAAGTATTGTACTAACATTTTTTTTTTTTGTACTTTTCATTGTAATATGTTAGTCCAAAATAAGGTAATGACATAGAAATTGGCTTTTGATTTAAAACTCTTTGACTCAAATGAAAAACAGCCTTTCATTTTTGCAACAATATGTAACGTTTACGATTGAAATTGAAAAGGGAATTTGATTAGGATTACGAATATAAAAAACCATTATACTTAAAGATACATTTGACTCATTTTCCCCTTTGAAAATAAACAGATTTCGGTTGGTAAAGCAGTAATAACAATATATTATCTATTTAATGAAAGAAAATAATGAATCATATTGTATTGTATAAATTACGATGATTCTACACTATCGACTTACTTTGAATAATCTACTGAATTAGATCATGCATTAATTTGTTTCAAAATATATTATTTATATTATCTAAACACTAAACACATACGTATTTACTCACTAATCGATTATAATGTTACCCTAAATAACTATTGCTTCTTAAAGAAAACAATAATTTATCTTATTTTGAAGAATTCGAAGAAATAAAAATGCAGCTTTTATCGCTCATAAAATACTTGAATTCTTACAAAGAGAAATGTTACATTTTTTTCAAAATCATAGTGCATATTTATAGCACACAAAGAAGCCAACTGCCTTATATTTCCAAGTAACGTGCTTCATCAAAATTCCTGTACCAATTTCTCCGAAAAATAATCTCAATAAATATTCAATCCTTACGAACGAAAAGGAGATTTCTACTTATTTTTCGCTTCATCCAACACCTTAAATGCAATTTTTGAATATCTTATTTGCCAAAATGCTCTTCTTATAAAGAATTGCATATGATAAACTTCATCTTTAGGGGAAAGTTTCGTTAATTTCTGATTTTGTAGTTATAAAATGTCTAAAATATATCGAAGATTTTGTGTTATGTAAATTAATTGTAATAAAGATATTAAACATTTATTTGCTCTATATGCAGAGTATTTAATTTTTTTGCAAAACAATATTAATGTAAATGTAGCAGAATATTTAGGTATTTTATTAAAGTTATAAGATAATAAATCGTCGAGTATTATGTGGGACTCCGGATATTTCTCCTTCAGGATTAATAAGGTATATATATATATATGTCATTATTATTATTATTGTTATTATTACAGTATTGATACAGTAGTATTGTGTGTGTGTGTGTGTGTGTGTGTGCGGTGTGCGGGGCGTGTGTTGCATGTCTGTGTGCACATTTATCTACGGATGGAGTTCACCAGTTTCTTGTGTCTGAAATGGCGTTTACGAAGAACCATATCATCAGGATAAGTTTATCATCACCAGTTCATATAAACAGGCTGTTGGCCAAAATGAATAAGAAAAAGCCATTTAAGGGCGATGGGAGGTAAAAGGATAGGATCAAGAATCGGCTTTCAAGCACTTGGATTGCTTATAGAGATCAGTTTTTGGGAGAATCGCGGTGAGGTACGGTGGTGAAGTTCGGACTCAGGGTCGTTGGTTGAAACTCTGCCTGTTTCGTTGGATAATCAATATGTTAGCTCAATTAACAGGAAGAATCAATGGTTCAGCCAGGAAAGCCGGACTTGATTTTGGTTAATGTGAAGAGGAATGGATAAGGAAATGGTTTTTGGAGGTTGTTTTTATCGAGGTTTATCATAAAGTGATAATTTGGTTTGCTCCCCGTTGCACCCGGGTTCTTGGTTTCTCTGGTTTCGTTTCGTTACCGGATCTTACCCCTGATCGATCAGACAGTCTTTTTGATTGGTACAAGGATTTTGTTCGTTTTATTGATGCACCCTGTACTGCCCACAAATGATTTAGGAGCTCACGCTGAAACCCGCTAAGAACTTGTTTGAGCGCTTCTAAATTATGGTTTTCTTGATTTCAGATCGTTAACACCGGATCATTGGCGGTCGTTCAGCTAATATTTTTCTCTTTCAAGATCCTCGGTTTATGTTTCATTTCGGTATCCCAGAGTGAAAATTGGTGGAATTAGGACGGGACGATTCTTCTCCAGTTTGGGGTGAGCCGAGCTTTGCAGCGAGGGTGGGTCGAAGCAGGTGTATGGGGTTCGGGAGAAGTTCTGTCGTGTTCTCGGAAATGGGCCAGATTGGGTTGCGCAATGCAATAGTCAAAGACATCTGGATGGAACCGGAGAATTGCGTGGTGACTTAT
>BMAW01040849.1:0-14098 GCA_019974015.1 Nephila pilipes
AAAAATATTCTGTTTATGAAAATTTATTTTTTCTAACATTAAAACTGTTTAACATTTTATTTTAAAAGTTATGTTTTTATTTTTTTTTCTAACTTTAAGAAAAAAAATTATGTTAATATTTTTATTTTTCTAACATTAAGAAAAAATATTCTGTTTTTAAAAATTTATTTTCTAACATAAAAATTGTTTAAACATTTTATTTTAAAGGTTATGGTAATTTTTTTTTGTATTTTTATTTTTCTAACATTAAAATAATTTTCTATTTTTAAATTTTTTTTAACATTAAAATAATATTCTATTTTTAAAAAAATTTATTTTCCATCAGAAAAACTGCTTAATATCTTATTTTAAAGATTATATTAATTTTTATTTTTCTAACATTAAGGAAAAAAATATTCTGTTTTTGAAAATTTATTTTTATAATATTAAAATTGTTTAACATTTTATCTTAAAAGTAATGTTTAATTTTTTTTTCTTTCTATCATTAAAATTGTTTAGTATTTTATTTTCCGCATTGAAAAAGTTATACTTATTCATAGAAAAAATGTTATTTTAAAATTTTATTTTCTAATGTTAAAAATATTACTTTTTTAATAAAAAAGAATTAATGTGATTTACTAAAGTTTTAAAAAGACAAATTTTGAAATATTATATTGTAACTCTAAATTATGCTACATATAAATTAGATATAAAGTTGAATAATAAAACATACAAAAATCTTAAGTAAAAGAAGCATATTTATTTTAAAGACTTTGATCAGAAGCAATATACATTTGTTTTGTATTTTTAATCATAACAGACAAATTTAGTTTTTCTAAGAAATATTTACTTACATAATTTGACAATTGGGAATTTTTCTGTAAAAAATCTGTAGCCAATTGTTCCAAGTTTAAGGAAAAAAGAGCAAGTTCGCCATACATCTGTAAACGACTGTCATGATTCATCGTAATGCAATCATGTCCAAGTTGATTAGCATATTCCTGGACACATCCGTAACATTCGAACACATCGGCGATAGAGTTTCCCAGATAGTCACACAGAAGTTCAATCAATGAAGTTGTTAATATCGATTCAACTTCTGAAAAGTCGATATTCACCACAGCACAAGGTGTAATTTTCAAAGCTTCGCGCAGCAACAAATTTCGAAACAAACAATCGAATACAATCGACATGGCACTTTCCGTAATTTTCTTGTGGATTCGTACTAATTCACGCCAGTTATTTTCGTTCAGAACACAAGTTCCTGGGACAAACTTCTTAGAATAGTCCTTTTGGTTAAAACAACGCTGGCAGGTAATATGCGGAACATTTTGGATGAGAGCTGCTGAAATCACCAACGCGTCTTTTACAATGAGAGACCGATCAGGTGAGGAGGGTACATCGATTTGCTCGATGCGTTTGGCAAGTGATTGCCAGAGCACAGGTGACATACACACGCCTCTTTTAGTTGGAAAAAGGCGATTATTATCATTTCTTCCATATTGACGCAAATGAATTAGTACAGCGTTAGCAAAATACGTCACTGCAGCATAGATGTCTTGACCCAGATGGAAATGATGTTGAGGAACAGCATCGTCAGAGAAAGATGAATCTACCTTGGTATCATCATCATCATTAAAACACACTCGTTCACTTGATACATCTATGGAACTAGACTTTCGTTTCATTTCTTGTAATTCTGAATGAATATAAGCCCGCTTAAGAGAAGAATAAAATATATAAACACAGTCAGTGACAAGAAGCAGCTAGAAATGATTTTGAACTAAATGTACTGCAAGTTCATTGTTAGAACTTGATACCACCGCTGAATTGTGATAGGTTTGTTTAGCTGATACCACCAAACTTAAAGAAGTTGATTGGCGGAGTAAGATAATGTATTCTTACGCCCCGCGGAATGTTAAATTGGGTGTAATTTGGTCATGTTATCAATATTCGAGTTATAACATGTTCATAACATGTTTACGCATTCCTTTTCCATATCACTTCTAAATAATTCTGTCGTGACTTTGTAAAGTTCAAACACGCATTCTTCCAGTTTTAATGTTAGAAAAAATAAATTTTCATAAACAGAATATTTTTTTCTTAATGTTAGAAAAATAAACATATACATTTAACTTAACAATTTTAATACTAGAATGTAAGAAATTAAACTTAACGTCTTTTTTATAAATAAATAAATTTTTATATCATACTATTTTTAAGTAGAAAAAACATTTTTAATATTATAGAAAATTTTAAACATAACATGTTTCATGTTAGAAAAATAAAAATATTTTAAATATAATTTTTTGAAAAAGCGATAAATATCAAAAAAAAAAGTTTTAAAAAATATATTTCAGACAAATTCAAGAATAAATTATATTTACTTAACAACTTAAAAAAAAAACCCATCTATAATTTTATAACCATACAATAGTGTTCTTCGAATAGAGCAGAAACCATTTTTACGTACAAGCCAAAAGTACATTACTTACTCGTTTGATAGTACTGATAGAGTATTTTTCCTTTTAAGAAGAATATGTTAATTTTATCAAAAGAGATTGTAGAAACATGAATTGTTGTCTTTTAAAATTATGTGTTTTGGTTAAATAACGATTTTTCTCTAATTAAATCCTAATAAATAAATGTTAGGAAAAAAAATGTAATTAGTATTATTCAACGAAAAATTAATCATCATATTTTGTTACACATAGTTAAAATATTACATTGTAAGTTATTTATTTGAATTCTAATGTATATTTCAAAATTTTCTGCTTGCATACATAATGGTATTAAATGCATAAGAATAGAAATCGTATGTTTTCTCCCCTATCAATATAATTCTTTTTAAGAATATTGAACAGCCTTCCTAGAAAATAGATCAAAGTTCCTCACGTTTTCTCATATCTCCTCCAACGTTCACCCATAATAAGAAATTTTAACTCAACATGTCTTCAGAATCCAAAGATTAGATAACATGTGTCGTCATGGTAGTAGGTAAAAACTCAACATTTCTCATATTACTAAATTATTCTTTAAATGAAACTAAAAACAATTAAGTAAATGAATAAAAATAATAATAATAAGTATATAGTAAAAAAAAGTATCTATATAAAGCCTATGTAATATATCTAAACAGTAAAATATTAAGAAAATGTAAGACAAAGTACCAAAAGCATATAGAAAATAGTACAATCATTACAGTGTTTTGTAAAATGTTGAAAGATAAAGAAATTATGTTCAGGCAAAGTTAGCACCTATTTTTGAAAAATTTTGAGTTAAAGATAGTTGAAAAATAATCATTACGTTACCATACATTTTACGCGAAAAATAGCTAATATTTACCATTATTGTTCAAAGTTTCAATCAATTTTTTTTTCTATACATTAGTAAAAATGTAGGTAGAAATTTTGGAAAAATGCTGAGTATAAGCTTGTTGGTTTCAAAAAATGTAGTCAAATTCAATGAGTAAGAATATGACTTAAAATTATTTTCCTATTCATGTAAAAATTATTTAGAAATTCTAACTTGATATTCAAAATCAGCAGTATTATAGTAATTTTTTATCAACTAATTGCTTATCAATATAATTGTTTTATAATTTAAGATGTTCTAAATTAAGCATAACAAACTAATGTATTCAGAATATATTAATCCAATTAATGCGCTTAATTAAACTAAGTAATATCCGATCCCACTACTTTGCGTGTAAGAACAGGAACCTAGTATTATTTTTTTTTTCTCCAATTTATTCAGATTGTATTAGCTACATTTATTTTAAGTTGTGTAAAATCCTTTAATTTATCTTGAATATAAACACAACTAGCTTGTTCATATGTAGATAACATTCCAGTAAGATTAAAATAACTCGGTCCAAACTTAAGGCAAAATTCTCTGTAAAAATATGCATTGTACAAAGCGATGAGTTGAATAAACAGGGTAGGGACTTCATAGGGTTTCTTTGCTCAGGATTCACACAAAAAGTATTGCTAGAAAAAAAAATCTAACTTGATAGTTAGCTGTATTAACATTATAAAAAACAAATTTATTATTCGACACAAATACTGGAGTTTTGGTGTTTTCATATTAAATCCAATTTTTGGTTGGTTAGTTCAAGTGCTAAGAAAAATTACGAAAAGAATTCATATCGTCATATACGTAAAAGACAGCATGAACTGGTGATTTTCATATAAGATTTTCAGAAAGATGTTAAAATTTTTTAATAATTAAAAAAAAAAAAAAAATGATAACCTTAAATAATATAGTCTGACTTCGATTGTTAAATTTATTTTCGATTCAGAAAATGTATTAACTTGCTCATCATTAACGCTCCTTTTAAGTCTTATAGAATGAATAATAAAAGTGTGGAAACTATGTAAATGGTTTTTTTTTCTAAAAAAATAATAAGAATATAGTTAAAATAATGTAATACATCTAAACAGCAAAATATTCAGATATTCAGAAATTGTATGGCAAAGTTTAAAAGAAATTACGGGTAGAATAGTGCATTCATTACTAAAATGACATAGAGTATTCATAGAGTTTTCTAAAATGACAAAATATAAAGTAACAATGCTTACATAAGAAGGTGAAAGTTTACAGTGAATTCCAATATCTTTGTGTTAAAAGCAGCTTTTTTTCAGTTGTAAAAATAATAATAATTTCGGTACCATACATTTTGTGCGAAAAATAGTTAATATTTATCGTTATTGTTCAAAGCTTGAATCAATTTTTCTGTTCATCAGAAAATTTATAAAGTAATGTTTCGAATAAGATTAGTATAACATATTTATTGTTAGTTTCATATAATATAATCAAAACTCATTGGTTACAAAAAGATAAAGTCTTAAATTTATTTTACCTATCCATATAAAAATTCGTTTAGAAAAGAATTGTTTGTAGTTATTCTAACTTAATGATTTTTCAAAATATTAACAGTATATTTTCAATGACCTTACTATTTTATCAGAACTTTTCCAAACATTTTAGTTAACATAAAAGTCCAAAAAATTCTTCTACCGTGATTAAGTAAATCTACCCCTTCTATCAGTGATTAAATATTTTACCAGAACATTCTCACAGTTAAACCAACATAACCCTTGGAAATCCCGATTCCACAAATCAGTAAACTTTCTTTGTATACAGTGATAAGATATTTCACCAGAACGATCCCACAGTAAAAATCAACATAACCCTCAGAAATGAAATACTTCTTTACAATATACACCAGATAAAGGGGGCACAGGCTATCGGCACCGCATTTATCGGTACGCAGATGTTTCCTAGAATTTCGAAGCAAATACAATCAAGAAAATGAGATAAGAAACGTAGAAACTCTAAATTAAAATGTTTTCAATTTTCAACAGTATATTTTCAATAAACTTACTGGTAATTATATATATTTCATACGTTAAGGTTTTTTTTATACTTAACAGTTCGATCTAAATTTATTCAGTTAATTCATTTAACTAAACGTTGTTAGAAAAAAAATGCATACATGAAAAAAAATTAACTTGAGCTGTTACAGTAAAAAAAAAAAATTGTTGAATATTAAACACGATTGTTAGAAGTGAGTTTTCGAAAAAGCTAAATATGTGTGTGTGTCACAGAAAAATAATTCAAGAAGTAATCATAAAAATAATTATTACAGTAAAAATTGTTGTAAAATCATTTTAAAAAAATAAGTCTACTAAACATTTCTAGAATTTCATATTTAAAAGAGGTTCAACTCGTATTCCTATTCAGATAATATATATTTGTTAGAAAAGCAATGTGTGTGTAAAAAATTCTAACTTGATATTTTCAAAATATTAACGGTAAAAATAATTTTTTCCCAATAAACTTAATGATGATCAAATGCAATTATTTTATAATTTAAGATTTTTTATACTAAACACAAATCAATCGGAATATATAAATTCATTGAACTAAATAAAAATGCTGTTAAAAAGATATATGCTTATAAGAAAAATAATCTTACTGAATATTGCTATAATTTCGTACTAATTAAACTTCCTTTCTTATTCATTTAAAAGTGTATTTCTTATAGTCTATTCATTTGAATTTTATTAAAATGTTAAGATATATACATTAATAATGCTTAAGCAAGGAGGTAAAATTGCAAAATAAAATAAATAACCCATTGTTTAAAAAAAGTTTTTCTTTTCAATTGTAAAATTAATAATCATTTTCATACCATACAATGTATGCATATATAAAAGTTTTAAACCTCATGTAGCTAATACTTAATCAAGTACAAGTAACTTTACGTAAGACATAATAATAAGAAAAATAATGTTTTCAACTAATTTTTCAAAATATATTCATTCAGTTCATTCAAACGAAAACAATGTACGAAACAACTATTCAATTCCTGAACCTTATGCGAAGAAATAAAAAAAATATCTTCCAATTAATTCAGTTTAAAATATATTCATTCAAACTATAAAAAGTATATAAAATAATGATATCCCACAACTTCGCACGTAAAAAGAGAATCATTTATTTAAAATACATTCCTTCTAATTCGTGTGAAAAATCTTTTAATTTATTCTCAGTAAAAATACTTTTCATTTATCGAGTAAAAATTCTTTTATTCTAATTATATTCATTTATCTAGAATAGCACTTGTATACCAACACAACGAGCTTATCGCTCCGTAAATAACAATACCAAAGATAACGGGTGGGGTGCCTTATCGATACAGTAGGTATACAATGATAACCTTATCAGCATATTCAGACCAACACGGCCAGAAGGGGGCGGGGGGAGTATGACGTCACTTCCGCCCCGCGGTTTACGGCGCTTACTACTGGTGTGCCAGCTCAAGTGTCATTCGACCGAGGTTCTAAATTACTACTTCCCTCTCCATTTGAACTCATGTTACTTCTCAGTGCGATGTTAATAAAGAATCACATTCCTGTTTTGACGAAACATTACTTTTTTGCATATCGTTTGTCAAGCATACCATGGGAGTTGCAATTGCAAACAAACTCTGAATGAGTTAAATTGGAAGCGTAAGACAGAAATAAGTCAAGTGGTATCCTCATCTTCTTTGGTAAATATGGAAATCATGACCCCTAGGAACCTTAGTGCTCTTTTTATTTCCTTCGGGGTTTACTGTCTCTGTAAGCATTGGTAACGCGCTCCCGGGATATCCAAGCGATCCTTTATTTTCGACACACTTTCTTGCAACCATTTTTTCCCTTCGTGTTTCGAACATCAAGATCACAACTACTACTTGTTTGGTGCAGCATAGCCAAGTCTGGCTCTTTCGCCATAACACTCATCACTCACTGAGACAAATTGTGCAAACTTGCCTAAAAGCGAGTGTGAAAAGAAGTGCATGAGGTGCAGTAGATACCGGAAGTAAAAGAAACAATCCAATGAATGAGATACAGGTGGAGAAACCTTAACAGCCATCCAGTAATTTCGGCGGCCGGTGGTTTTCCGACCCCGAGGAGGGGGAGAGAGTTGGTGACCTTGACGCGGCAGCGTTGTTTCGAACCCTGGTCCAAAGGGGAAAGTTGACCGGTCGCTTTTTGCATGCTCTTACCAACCAGGTTGAAAAGATATCTCTTCTTGCTGGTTAAGTAAGGCATTTTAACTTTTGATATTGTTGTTGACGAGAATCGCTGCAAATAAACGGATAGAAACCTACTCTAAAAGAGGGAACGAAACATGTTGCTTACCTTGGAAGAAGCGCGGCAATGAAACAAAAGCTGATATGAAAATAACAAAAATCTGAACCGTTAGGGGGAACTTTAAAAAAAGTCCAGAACGATTGAAACAAGGTGACAGTCGTAAAACCGAATTCGCTGTCTAAGTTAAGAGACGGCAAAGAAACGAGAAGCAGGGAAATAAAAAGAGCGAGGAAAGTCCGTGTTATGAATGTCTGATGAAAGAAAAGGATAAGGTGAAGGCCGCAAGCCCCCTGATCCTAAAGGGCAGACTGTGACTTTCGTCACAAAAGAGAGAAGATAAAGATTTATCTAGAGGAGGAAAACAAAACGTCTTTTACACTCATCCTTTGAAAGTTTTGGGCTAAAAGAGGGAACTTTTTCATGCTTTTTATTTATCGTTTTTGCGGCTATTTAAATGCTTGAATTGGATAAGGTTCTCCGTTTCCAGAAAAGTGAAATGTTCCTTTTGTGTGTGAGAAGAGGAATATTAATTTCAAGATCTTGCGGTCAGTGAGATTATGTTCAAAAAATTTTATTGTCTAATTTCAAGAGTTATAATGTTATTTTGCCTTGTTTAAGTAATTTCCTTAATAAATAACGTCGAAAGAGTGCAAGTGTAACGCTGATCAATGTCTGAATTTATATTGTCGATCAATTTATATTAATATTATTTTAAGGCAAGGCACGATATCTGTGTGTTAGATTTAAGTTGTGAGAAGTTATCTTCACACCCAAAACCTGTAGAAAAATTAAAAATGTAACAAATTCTTATAACTGAGTTTTTAAACACGGAGGAAATAAAAATCCCAGTACAACAAGAAAGAGTTGTGCTAAATAAACGAAATTTGGGAGGCGTGTTTGCACATCTGAAAGATGACGTCTATTCAAATTTCGCGCTAGACGATTAATAATTACGCCGCTGTGAACATGGAAGTCATTTTTGCATGTAATACCGACCCTCCTTCTTGTCAACCATTTTTACCCTTTTTTTCAACTTCACGTCTAGACCACAGTTTAATCTTGTTTGGCGCATCATAGCCATATCTGGCTCTTGCGCCAATAAACTTTACATTCACTCACTCACTCTTGCATGAAATACTCGATACATCGTAAACATTATTAATCTTTCAGATTGGGTTTTGTGAATTAGATCTTAGTCTTTTACGCATTTAAGGAGACAAATTATTCGAGATAAAAACCAACGTCTTTATATGGTGGCAAAGTTTATTAATTATTTTACATTAAATTCAAAACAAACACATGACAACACATAAAAAAAATTAATTAAAATTTCAGTTCAATGAATCATTTATTGAATATTTGAAATTTTGTGCCTATAATATACAAGATTATGACTATAATAATTGAATACAAGCATTCCCTTCTTAGTTTCTAAATATTTTTCGATTACTAGGTCTAACCACGTGGAGGTGAGGTTAATGTGAGTATAATTGGCTAAGTGTAGATAAATCTACCTGTTGTAGCGAGCGCTCAATTATTTTTGTTTAGTTTATTAAACTGCGATTTGCAACGCCAGTCGAATTCGGAGAAAGCAAACAGAACTTGAGAACAAGGCGATGCGTCGAATTCGAACTGCTATCTGGAACGATAATCCACCCCACCTTCTGATTTGAACTATTTGTCTTTTTGTGTGTGTCCGTCCAAGTCATTAATAAACTGTTGTAAAATATTGAAGCTCTCCCAATCTTTCTAATGAAAACCTTTTAGACAGAACACCTGTATTACGCGTCATACTCTTCTAGACACAAAAACGTGGACAAAGGTTGGCATTTATTCGCCATGCCAGCCTTGATCCCAAAGGATTTATCGATCTAGTGCTGCTGTAGCCCCAAAAAAAATTTGTTGAAATATTAGTTAAAACTTGTCGCAAATGTCTAAATATTGCATTGTTAGGAAAGTAAGAACGATTCCCAAATTGTCAGAGCTCTAGCTTGATGGGAAGTTGGTTAAATTAACGATCGAAAATTTGATGACATCCTGATACACACACCAAGTGAAATGCATAAAAACGTTGTAATAAAAAGCAGTATCTGCAGTTTACTGAGTTTGAATGAGATCGTGAATTACCCTTTTGTTGACCTTGCCGACTAGAGGATGATGTAAGCGAGGAACCGGGCTTGAGTTCAATATTTTTGTGTTCTTACAGATATTGAATAAGAAAATTTTGGAACTTGACCAAAAATGTTCTGGGACTTTTGTGCAATTTTCCCCATACGTTGTGAGTTTTTTGAGACTATTGAAGTCTGCATTGTGAGAGTGTGACTCAATGATTTGTGGCTTGAGGGGGGAAAAAAAGCCATTTGTTCGTCTTGTATGAGTAATTTAACTTAGAATGCGGTTGACTGAAAAGTGTTCGTGCTTTTATTGTAAGTAAGGGAATCCCCTTCTATTCCTGTGGCCGCGGTAGCCTAGTGGTCATGGTTTCGGATTCGTGACCGGCGGTTTTCGTTCAGTCGCGGGTTCGAGCCTTGGTCGCTAAAGACCCGCAGTGTAGCCGGGACTGATGCAGGTTAAATATTTCGGGGGCCAAAGTCCTCCCGTTGGTGTGGTGTGGAAGTTAGAAGAGGGGGGTGCCAGCTCAGGTGTCGTCCTCGTCACTTGACCGAGGATCAAAATTACGAGGTCCGTTGCCAATAGCCCTCGTGTTGCTTCTAGTGCGACGTTAATAAAAACTAAACTAAACCCCTTCTATTCCTTTCATGACATCAGCTCGGCGACGCATCGGTATCGTTCTATGAAACAAGAAAATGTACTCTGAGTTTAAAATCATTCTCTCTCTCTCTTTTTTTTTTTTTTTGAGAAATATCTTATCGTTGATCAGTTACTTAAATTTTCTGTCAACCAGAGCATTAATACACTGTACGTGCTCTCATCAATTCCAGAAGAATTTTTGAAGACCTAATAATATTTACTTTGAATCTAATGATAAAATCGAAAACAATAACACTGCTGAAGATGCAGAGATTTTCAAACCCAAAGTTTTTAACTTGATTACAAAAAATGTGTCTAACGCCGTAAAAGACAATCTCAAAGAGTAATGAGGAAACTTATCGATGAATTTGAAATTTTTGAAGTTTGATGAAAGCGTAGTTACTAGCAAACCTGGCGTTCTTCAAGAATTTTAATTAACTGATATCAAAACAGAGTCTACTGATGAAATTTTACATTTTATGTCGATTTATGCTGCTAATTTTAACAAAATTTCTCCACAGCCTATGATCATTCCTAACCATTTGAAAAAAAAATGAAACTTTAGAGCTTATTTCCAAATCTAGAAATAATTGTGAAAATATTTTGTACTATTCATGTATCAATTGCTTAAAAATGAGCGTTTATTCAGAACCTTCAAAAATATAAAGGATGATAATCCATCAACAACGGGTCAAAATAGATCAAATGATCTGGCCATACTAACTATGGAATACAAAAGTTAGGTATTATTAGAAATACAAACATTATATTTCCTAAAAATTTTAGAAATTTTGCTTAAAAAAGCAAGAAGAGCTCTTCTATAATATTTATGTGTAATAAACGATGACATTCCCGTGTAAATATCAGTAAAGAAAAATCTGATTTATAATTTTCTTTTTATTCGATAAAAAGGCTATTTCCATTTTTAAAAATGGCCACGGTAGCCTAGTGCTCATGGTTTCCATTCGCACGCGGTTTCCATCCTTGGCCGCTAAAGATCCACCGTGTATCCGGGGCTGATGCATTTTAAATATGTCGAGGCCCAAAGTTCTCCCGTTGGCGTGGTGTGGAAGTTAGGAGAGGGGATGTCGGCTCAGGTGTCTTCCTCGTCACTTGACCGAGGTTCAAAATTGCGTGGTCCGTCGCCAATAGCCCTCGTGTTGTTTTTAGTGCGACGTTAATCTAAAAACTAAACTAACCATTTTTAAAATAAGTCCCAAATTTAATATAATATTTGAAAAAAGATAATCCATTGTAACAAGTCACTCAGGGTCTGTTATGGCTTTCGGTGATCGGGATAATTGGACTACGAGAAGGTACTGGATTTTCTTTGCGTGATGTTGCAAATAGACTTCGGAGGGATGCATTCACTGTGCGTGATAGCTGTTAGCAGTGATCACGAAGCGGCATTGTCTCAAGAAAACCGATGCCCGGCAGCGCAAGAGTCACTAACAAGCTGGATGATCATCGTATTCACTATATGACTGTGGCGAATCATATTACATCTACAGCAGAAATTCAAACTGTTGGCATGAAAACGACGAAGAGGATTGTAACCAGGGTCGTCTTAAGGCAGTGTTTCCCAAACTTTTGATAAATGTGAACCCCTTCTATAATTTTCTTAACGCTGTGTACTCCTCGTTAAAAAAAAGGATGTATTTTAATAACAATCAAAGTATGTTTTTTGTGACATACACAAAATAATAAGAGAGAGAAATAAAATTATTCATAATTAAAAAAAATAATAAAAGTTATTATAAATAACATTTATTTGGATCAATTAGAATTATGAAATTGTTTGTGCTGAAATGACAGATCATCATAATTTAGTTCCCTGGTTGTTAATTTTAATCTGCGATGCGATTCCACGCCCAATAGTTTGTTCCTTTTTTTCGATTTATGTCTACAAATGCTGAAAAAGCAACTTCACATAAATATGAAGTTGGAAAAGACAAGATATGTATTTCATATTCAGATATATTTTCTGTTAAAACTGGGAACACATGTTGCATTTGTAACCAGAATGATGTTAAAGTACTCTCCTCATGTTTATTTTTCAAGAATCCGTCTGAAGCCAATTTCTCTTCTTTCGCATGCAACAAATCTCCTTGCATGGATATTGTGTTAATGTTAAACAGATATCTTATCCATTCAATATTTTTGTTTAAATCAAGGAAATAGTTTTTCAAGCCCACTTGCAAACTCTCCAAATGCTGTGTTATGCATTTCTGAGTATCAGCATCAATTTTAGTAGTCGAACTTGTTATAAACTCATGAAGAGAGGGAAACAAGTCTACTTTTCCATTACCAACTGCCTTTTGCCATAAATTTAGTTTTGGATGGCAGCGTTCACTTTATCTTGAACGTGAAACAATGAAATTTCTTTGCCTTGTAACGATAAGTTGGGGGAATTTAAAACGGAGAATATATCTGATAAATATACTAGTTTACTAAGCCATTTCCAGTCATGTAAATAATTTATCAACTCAAATCTATCATAAAGAAAACATTGAAGTTCATGTCTAAGTTCAAACAATCGATTTAGAATTTTCCCTCGGGATAGCCAACGAACATCAGTATGAAAATGAAGCTGTGTATGACTACTTCTAATTTCTTCACATATTTGCGAAAAAAGTCGTGCATTCAAAGGACGGTTTTTATTGTATAGTTTTTACGCTTTCATCCGGAACTTTCTGTAGATCAGCAGGCATCTTACGTGTTATCAAAGCCTCTCCGTGTGCAACAATGTGTGGATAAGACATTTGGGGCAACATTTTGAATTCTTGCAACGAGTCCTTTATTAATTCCGACCATACTTTTTGCTCCATCTGTGCTTATTCCAACACATCTATTTAATTGAATTTTGTTCTCTTGCATAAATTTATTCATAACATTAAAAATATCTTCTCCTGTTTTGTGACCTAATAAAGGCTGGCAAAATAAAAAATCGTCATGAAT
This sequence comes from Nephila pilipes, assembly GCA_019974015.1. NCBI lineage: Eukaryota > Metazoa > Arthropoda > Arachnida > Araneae > Nephilidae > Nephila > Nephila pilipes. Next base: position 13,332 of record BMAW01040849.1, read on the forward strand.
TTCTTGATTTTTTTTTCGTATCTAACAAGCGCCATAAGATTTGCGAAATTCACAATATCAGTGGACTCATCGAAATATCAGATAGAAACATCTGTTTTACATTATTAGACATATCAATGATTCGTCGATGAACTGTATTATTTGAGAGGGAAACGCGATCAAAAGTTTGTTTCGCTCTATCTCCTATTAGTACTTCTGCTATTATCTTGTCTGCAGGCTTGGTTAAAATTTCGCCAATGGTTTCCGCTGCACTACATCATCAATTAAAAATGACACACGATACGAAGTTTCTAGTATTTTTTGATTATCACCTCCTGTCAAACCCCGTATTACTTTTCGAGACTGATTTAAATCCTTAAGTTTATTTTCAAAAAAATCTATGGGTTTATCTTTGTACTGATTATGGTTTGTCTCAAAATGACGCTTTAAGTTGGATGGCTTCATGCTTTCGTTTGTTAGATTTTCAAAATAAATGACGCAAAGTGGAATAGGCTCATTCTCATCTCCAGTCGATTAGAGTCCAAATTTAAGATATTCTTTGTCGTACTTGCGAGTTTTCCTTACTTTTTTCTTGACAGGTTCTTTCAGAATTGAAGTTGATTCGTCGTTAATTTCATTATTTCCTGTCAATTGACTGCTACTATAATCATTACCTTCTTTCGGTGTAGTAGTTCTAGATTTCAACCAGAGATCCATAATCTATGTTTGGAATAAAAATTATAGTTTATAAAAATAATCACATAACGAACATATCCTATAAGAAAAAT
>BMAW01040853.1:0-10564 GCA_019974015.1 Nephila pilipes
TATATATATATATATATATATATATATATATATATATATATATATATTTGCATTCTGACCGGGATTTTTTTTCCAGATCATGTGAGAGCAATTAACGTTGCGTATGGTGAACGTTTTCAGCAACAGATATCTATTACGGAATTCCTTTATCGATCACAATGGAATTCATAAATGCTTGCCAATTATTGTAGATTCGTCAGGACAAAAGATACCGAATAACAATATAAATGCAAAAACAGATAATTGTGAACTTAATTAACATATTTAAAGTGTTTTCTGTGGTATAAAATGTATGAAAGTAAACTGGGAGTAAACTCAACACTTTGTTGTACAATCTCATAAACTGGTATTTTAATAGGCTATAAATACATATCATGTATTGAACAAAGAAATAAGAACCATCTATAAATTTCTATTGTCATTTTTATTCACTCAAGATATCATCTAACTGAAATATTAGCAATAAATTTAAGAAAAAAGCCAAAGAGCTAATATTTGCTTATCAGTGTTTTCAAATAATCGTACACTATTTAAATATATTTCTCCTTATATTTTCCTTTTGAAAATCCTCCAGTTTTTAAAGGAATTTATTAATATTTTGAAGCGTGCCAAAAGCAGATTATCATATGGTATTTTAGTTTTTTAATCAATAAGTTAAATTTTTCTTTCATTGGACCAATTAGTAGAAAAAAATTACAAGAAAAGTAAACACTGAGGTTCTTACGCCGTCTGGAAGAAACAAGAGCTTCTTGGCACGCGCTAAAAGCAGAATCGAGCCAAGCCTAAATGAAGCAAACAATCATAATGAACTAATTTCAAATATCTTAAGGAATAAATGAAAAACTAAAGTATAATAAAAAATGATGCAAAAATTCATTATTTTATCTACATTTAAATTTCAGGGTGAAATTAATATATTTATATGAAAAATTTAAATCGTATATTTGACTTTTCTCACAACTGCTCTCTTTAATTATATTGAGCCTAAAGAATTTTTAACTATTTTTCTTTCATTTTGAATTCAACTACCTGTACGTTTTTTGTATATAAGAAAATATCCAAGTCCATGAAAAATACAGTGATTTATAATTGGTAATTTTTCTCTTATAATGAAGAAGAAATTTTGTATCAAATTAACTGATAAATGAGAAACTGGATGCTTTTTTTTTAAAAAAAGTAAATAACTTTTTTGTTTCTTAGTTTCTTTTAAAAGAATTTTAAAGCGTACTTTACATAATAAGGGAGATAAAAAAAAAGAATGCTATTAATTTTTTTTTAATGTAGAACATAAACTATTATTTTTGTTACAATGCCTCATCAGATAAAAGATTTTTGCTAAAGGTTATTATCTAATGATTTATAAAGATTTTGGAGGGAAATTATATTTTTACTACATGCTTTCACTTATCATTTTTTTATTCTTTTGATAAAAGTTGGAACATGTATCCTTATCGAACTTAAAAACGAGCGCATATTATAAAATACGATTTTATTGTCCTCTGATTATGATAAAAACCTTTTTTTTTTTCACAAAGGAAACATTGCATGTTAAGAAAAAGAAATTATCGAAACAAATACGTGAGTAGCCGAAGTTATGGCAAATAAAAAAAAATAGCAACAAATTACATACATTTTCAAAATTTATCACTCGAGATTGCAAATTTACTGATTTTATTTACAGTAACTCGATAAAATTTTTAGACATAACCAATAAATAACTGGAAAATTTTTTAATAGTTAATTTAGAATAAAAATTCATAATATAAAACATTTCATTTGATTCTTGTTTACTTTGACTATAGTGAATGAAAATAAACTATTCAGTTGTCATGATAGATGGCGCTCTTAGTGCTTCACCTAAATATGTACGTCATGAGAGTGAGTCATAAGTGAGGTGGCAAAATATGTAAAATAAATAATGTCTATGGTGTGGGTTAGGAGTAAATACTGCTTCAAAAATTGAAAATAGAGTAAAACGAAACTCTTTGCTCTTATAATTAGAATGAGTAATTATGAATTGTGTAATCAAGAAATTATTTGTTATTAGAACTTTTATTCCGCAAAAGAAAACGGAACAAAATTGTATTCTGAACGTAAATAATATAAATAAAATTCACCAATAGATAAGTAATACTTTTACATGAATAACTTTTCATAACGCAAATAATTATAAATTAAATAATAAAATATGTGTGATATATATATTTGTCAGCATGTCTTAAAATATTAGTGCATAAAAATAATAACAGATCGATTCTTTGGTCTCTTAATTGTGGTTTAATTTTTGAACTACAGAGTTAGCTCCGTCACATTTTCGTTTTCAACTAATACTTGTGGGTTATTGGGTTTGAAATGCTTAAGGCAAAAGTCTCACCTAATGGTCGAAACATGACTTATGTGTAGCTTAGATTAGAATTATTTAAAAATAATTAATAGATTAGACAAATTGAATTTATGAGAAAATGAAGAATTTTATACTGGAATTAGAGAGTTAGATGTTGGTAGTAAAGATGGCAAGTTGAAGTTATCAAGAGGAGACCGGTATCAGACCCGCATGGAGTAAGGAGATTTTTGAGCTACAAAGGATCATGAATTCGTACTCTAATAGTTCCATTAGAGGAGTTATTAATAAATATAGTAATCTCTAACTCAAACACGCTTAGGGAACCACTTAGAAAGTAGGATAGAGAATGAACTTAAAATATTCTTAGCTTGAAAAAAAAAAAAAAAAAACTGCTTATCGTCATTGTTGGTTTCTGTTCATTAGAAAGCGTCATTTTTTAATTCTATAAATAAATTTAGCTACAGTTGGAAAAGGAAGTAATAACAGGGCGTTATGACACAAAATCCCACCGCGGAAAAAGTTATTTTGGATTCTATATTTTCTAGTTTACTAGCTATTAAAGAATATTGTATTATTTTAATATATTTCCTCTTCATATTTTGAATTGAAAGCGCCCTGTACTTTTTTCAAGATTTTATATACATGGAAGATTATAATTAAAGTTAATGTTTCAAAACGCTGTAAAAAGAAAGAACAACTGACCAGAATGACATCAAATTTAAACTGAATATTATTGAAGAAAGGGGAAAACGTATGGCATAAGAAAAGAAAAAATAATTCCAAATTTTAGCAATAGGTGGCGCTTTAAGCATCATAATTTAAAAGGGCTCGATTACAAATAACAAATGAATCGTAAACAACTACTAAGGTGTAAGTTACATGTTAAACCAACTGTACTGTTCAGTGTGCATGACTGCGCAGGTGTAATATTGTTGATCACGTAAGCTAATCCGGCAAGGTCATATCACATCGGATGGGAAAAATCGGTTTTTAATTGTCCTGAGGCCAAAAACCGCATAAAAAGCATCCATCAAATTAGTTCTTAAATTTCGCGAGACTGGCACAAAATATGTTCAATATTCTGTCCACCGTTGAGTGTAACAAGATGTAATCGAGAAACAGCATGTTCTATAATTGCGGAGGAGCGCGATCTTGCATAAAAATGATCCCATCCACACATCCACGCTGCTGAAGATCTGGAATGAGGTGAATGCGCAAAAGGCACTCATAGCGCTGACCAGTGACGGTAATGGTAACAGGACTGAAAGCACCCGTCTCCTCGAAAAAATATGGCCCTATGATAAATGATGCCGTAAACCCACACCACACATTGACCTTTGCAGGAAGAAATGGTACTGGTTGAGTTGCGAGTGGATTGTCTGTTGCCCATATTCGGCAATTTTGTGCATTGACGTATCCTTTCAGATGGAAATGGGCTTCGTCTGTCCACACAATTTTCCACGGCCATTCATTGTCCACTTCCATCCGAGCAAGAAATTCTCAGAAGGAAACAACTCCTGCACATGGCTAATTTTGTTAAGATAGCAATGAAGGATGTTTCGTAGAATTTTATGCACCGTGCTCACAGGCCTGTCCAATGTTCGGGCGATTCCCCGTGCACTCTACGGTTGCACACCATCGTTCGATTCCTTCAGCACTGCTGTTGCCACTTCTTCAACGACTATTGAACCAATTTTCCCCCTCCCTCTACCAGATTGCTCATCAAAAGAACCTGTCTTTTCAAATTCTTCAATCATTTTCTCCAGACTATTGGCAGTCATTGGTCCAACGCCTTTTTTAATACCCTTGAGTGTCCGGAACTTCTGCAGAGCTACTGGTGCACAATCATTGTTCTTGTAAAAAAGCTTTACAAGCAGAGCGCGGTCCTTCAGTGAGACAGTCATGGCGAACTTCTCAGACGCAAGACGAGGAAAGGCAGTGTACCTGACGTTTTTATAACAACTGAAATGAGTCATACGTATGACAGGTATTTTTATTTACATATTCTGACGCTTTTGGTGCAATCTGTTGCTAAAATTAGGAACTATTTTTTTTCTTACACAATACGTTTTCCCCCTTCTTCTATAATAATAATCCGTTCAAATTTGACGTTATTCTGATCAGTAGTTCTTTTTTTACAGTATTTTGAAACTTTAATTATAATCACTCTGTATATATTTTTTGTGTGTGCCAGATGTGGATAATCATGTATACTGATTTTGTTTTGATCAATATGTGAAGCTTCTCTTTCATAGATAATATAATCTTAGAATTATTAATTATTTGTAATAAAAACACAACTCACTGAATTACCGGTAAAAACAAAATAGAACTACTATTATCAATTTGAGGATAAAATTTTTGATTCACCGGTTGTAATCCCTACCCGTCACCAAAAATGCATACAGTAAAAAATGTTAGATGTCTTAAAACAAAGTAGAATTCTTACAGCGAAAGATGTTGTTCAAGTAAATTTTCTGTTTTTATTTAATGCTTTTAAGTCACATCAAATACATGTAAGTCAATATCACAAACAATTTAAATAAGTCATGTATTCGTCAATGGATGATTGAATGACGTGCAGTTTTTCCGGGTGGTGGATATCTCTCTCATTTTTGGATAATGGAATAACGTACAGTCGAAACCCATTAACTAGAGGTAGACGGGGTTCATGGTAATTGAACCGATAGTTAAGGACACCGTGAGTTACAGTTATAATATAAATTTAGCCCAAATATAAATTCTGATATCAATATGAATTTTCTGCGTTGAATTTCCACTCTTTCGGCATTATCTTCATTTACTACAGAAATCACTTACAAAAGAAAATCTTTATAACTCTTAAGATTTGTCCACTGAAAATGACTGAACGTATAGTTTATGTCACTGACCTCGAGATCTTAAAAATAGTCTCTTTTCAAAAATTCCAAACTGGAACCATTTTATTTTCCGAAAAATGGTGATTCGTATCCAATCCAAATATTCAAACCTAAGAAAAGAAATAAAAAAGCATTAAAGTGGTCGACCCTTTCTAATCACAAACTCTCAAGGGATACATTTCAAAGACAACCTTTTGTCAATTTCCGCTTAGAGTCAGATTTGTATCTTCTTTCTTTTGTGATGAAAGTCACTGACTGCACTTTATGATCCGGGGGCTTGCAGGTTCTGGTTTCGTAAGATTCCCACTCAACCTTTGCACTTCTTTTTTGCTCACTTTTAGGAGCGCAAATATCCTTTGATATATCTTTCTCAGGTTTCTTTCATTCGGAATATAAATAGTTTGTTATTGCAAATTGGAACTCCATGGCGAATTCATCCAAAAATACACACAAAAGAAATTTTAAAAAACGTATTTATGTTTACTTTTAACAAAAAGTCCTGATGATACCTGAAAAAGATTAATCTAAATCTCATGAAAAAGAAGCCATAGTAAAACCATGAAGAAAAAAACCGGACTAGCGAGTTAATGGATCCGATTATATTGCGAATATTATTGCTACAAGTATAAATTTCATCTCTTCTATTTTTTTTTTTTATTTCTTTTATATAAAAATATTTCTTCAGAAAACTAAAAAAAAGTTCGAAAATAAAACAGCAAGTGTTTTAAAGAACGGCAGCGTCATACTTAAATCTCTTTACTAATTATTTATGTGTAAAATTATGCTATGTGTATATATTACGAAATTTCTTCAATACTATTTTACACTTTTAGAAAATGGAAAATGGTGTAATTTTATATTTTGACCCGAACGTTAAAAATTTCTAATGTGCTTCATGATTTAAAATGGTTTCTAATCTGCTTCATATTCTCTGTCACTATTTAAATTTAAAACTTGAAAAAAATATCACCAAATTGTATAAAAAAGTGAATAATTATAATTTTTAAAAATTTTAGGAAAGTTAATTAGTAAGGTTTTAAAGATTTTTTTTTATTTAAAGATTTTATTTAAAGCTATTTGCCAAATTATTTATAAAAATTTTCTTTCGTTTCAGTTAGTTGTTTACACAACTTTCCGCAAGAGAACTCTTCAGTTATCAAATGGTTTGTCTTTTGCCAAAGGTAAAAGTCAGCTTGTGCAATTGTTTTAAATGTATTAATTTTTTTCGTTTCTTTGATCCTTTCATTTTTTCCCCCTTAAATCGTGGATTGTGTTTTTTTTTTTCGCAATTTTTCTGTTGAAATGCGTCAGCAGAAATTCCCTCTTTTAAGTTGACCTAAAATTTCCTCTATTAAGTTGACCTAATTCTTGTAATAACAAAAATTTCTATGTAATTTATGTTAATAAATATAAGAGGTGTGGGTGTGAGCACAGTACTGCAAAGATGGAAAGGCGTATATTTAAGAAACTTGGTATATCAAGCTATGGAGGAGGAGGATGGGTAATTCGAAGGAAATTTTCGCTGTTTGCTTTTGAGCTTTTGCTTTCACGAGCCTGTCATAGAGATACATTGGGACCATCAACAGAAAGGGAAAGGCATGAATCCTTTCACACATTCTGCTCAAATTAATTCCATGGGGGTGAATATCCTCCTTTGCAAACAATAAGTGCATAAATTTAAATAAATAATCATGAAATTCAAGTTGTTACTGAAACAGTTTTCTAATTTACAGGTGGTGTACAGACCCTACATTTCGCATAGCTTTTCTAAGTCTTTTGAAGGCAGTCGTTGTAGAATTTTTTTTAACTCCACCTTCTCTGTACTTCAGCCCACAGCTTCTTGAAATCAACGTCAGTAGCTGTAATTTATAACATTATCTACATAAGAAAGAATAGGTTATTTCTTAGTAATAATTATAATTTACGATGCTTGCCCCTGCATTAATCAACTTAGTAAATAGGTAACGATGAGCTATTAACTATTTTCTCTTCACTAACATAGGGAACGTTTTGGAAAATTGAGTCACATGCAATTACAACACCTTACCAATCAAAATGAAACGTAATTATGTAAATTAGATGAAGATAAGAAGTGTGGTGAATGAATTAGAGATAGTGAAACAGGAATGAAAAGGAAGAAAAGGTAGATAGAAAATAACGACAAGTTGATAGATGCATAGATTGAACTTATTAAAGACAAGTTGATAGATGTATAATTATACTTATTAACTGTTTAATTAGAGAAAAGCATTCTAATTCATCGTTTATGTTGGGAATGAACCTGCTGTAATACAGAAGTGCTTGAACCGGAATTAGAGATTTGGTAATCTTAGACCTTAGAATTGGAATATAACTTAGGATTAACTACGTTAAGAGTCGACAAAGAGAGAATGATCTTGGATATTTTAAGTAAACTGCGATGTCATTCTCTTGCGTATCTTCAATTGGAATTTTGAACTTAGTAACTATTTAATTAGACTTTAAGATGGCTGTAGATAAAAATAATGAAGGACATAACAAAACTGAGCTTTTGCTTCAGTAGATTCAGAAAAATGAGAGCAATACATATGCAATGACTTTGTAAGTACCCGGTACTTAACACTAAGTACTGGGTTCGTTTAACTTTACTTTTAACATAAGAGATTTGGACTGAATTTGCCGCTAGTATGCTTTTGAATAAACAAAAAACATTCCATGATACAATCCCAATTATTTTAATTCCACACATTTCTAAGGGATACGACACATACATATAACTACACAATTGTCCTCGCTCATCACTCCGCGTTCCGTAGCCTCGTCTCCCTCATTCTATGCTCTCCCGCCAGCCTGCTCGCCTCCCTTTTATTGCCCCCTCAGGGTTCGACCATTCAAACCATGGACCAGCTGTATATAACTAGATGCGGGGGTCAGATTCTTACAGACATTTGAATTTTTAAGCAAATGTAATTACAGTAGAAATCTTCCAATTTTAATTAACTCTGTCATCATATTTGCTGATCTTTACATCGCATTATTGCAGAAGTAAATTAAATAAATAAGCAACATTTTAAATCAATAATAGTAAAGTGAAACAAATGGAGTTTGGTTCAAAATAATAATTGAAAGAGGCCCCAATTGCTTTCATTGCATTTGGAACAATTTGCGCTTTTGAGATTTAAAATATGTTTAAAAACTGTAGAAATTTCCAAGAATTACCAGTTTTTTTTCTGTCACAGTTTTTTTCATTCATGAAAAAATACTTCCAATTAACTCAAATTCAGGAACAAAAAATAAAGATTCGATTTTTTTTAAAAAAAAAATCACGATTTTTTTTAAAAAAAAAATCAGCACTTGGGAAAAGAAATAGACAACAGCTTTGTCTTTGAAGATATGTTATTTTCATTTTATTATCTACAGAGAGAAAAAAATAAGTCAAATAGGATCTAGAAGATTATGTAGGTGGAGTCTATTTCGTAATAACATCGAAGGAAAAATAACTTTAGATGAAAAGGAAATAATCCTCCAACATATAAGTGAAAATCTTGTCAGCGCCATCTGTTATCTGAGAACAAAACATCAACTTTGACATTGTGAAAGAAAAACAACTGTAATCCTATATTGCATCTTGTTAGAAAATTTCGTAATTACTAAAGCATCAGGTTTTGACATTAGAGGTTTGAAAAGTTTATTTTATAATTTATAAATGATTATTAAATTTAAAAATTGTTTACTGGAGTAAAAAAAATTTTAACTATATTTTCGATATTTGTATTCTTAAAGTATTGCTGTATAAAATACAATCATGTAGCTTTAGCTTTTATCCACAGCTATATAAAATATGATGCTTATTTATAATTTAAAATACCTTTCTGAATATATTTTATAGTTATTTTTGGTAACAGACAATTTGAAATACGTTGTGATAACTTTCAGAAGCACTGAACATTTATATGAACTGCAAAATTTATTAAAAGGTACCTGTAGTTAAGAGATGGAAACGTTAAAATCTACAGTTGTGTTGACGATAAAGAAGTTTAAAAAATGAAAAAAACATGGGGTTAATAGCTCCATCTTTCAAAGAATTGAAGAGTTTTTAAAAGAATTTTGTTTTTCACTTTAGATTTTCCTTTTATAATTTTAAATTTCGTAAAACATCTTTTTCAATACAAAATATGTCCAGTAATGGTAATTAGGCAATTTCCTATTTTCCTCAATAAATTCTATTTGCCCTTAGTATTTAATTTGTACTTTACTATTTAACATTACTAAAAATTTGTGTGCATTCACTAAGATATTTTAATACATTTCACTGATATCATTCATACATTCATAATGCTGTACAATTACTGATATACATTGGTGTATTATTAATATTAGCACATACATCAATATAACATTAATATTTGAAGATACATCAATATAACACTAATATTTGTATATACGAGTTCATTAATATATTACTGATATCTATACAAACACTGGTATACTAATATATTACTAATGTTTAATATTAATATATTACTGATATTTAGACCGCCAATATTTGTGTACAACTTTTGCATGTAAGAATTCTAGCACTTTAATTTTCCGATTTTTCGACGTAATGATTGCATTAAAAAAAAAACTCGTTATGTCAATTAAACGTTTAAAATATATTTGCTGTGTACTTTATCTTTACTTTTATTATTTCTTTCTAGACAAAACTTTTTCGATGCGATTTGTGGAGATTCTATTTTATGTGTTCGAATCGAGTAGTGTCTGAGTCCCGACACCACCTGCTTCCTCAAACAGCATACCGATTTATTAGCAGTGCATCTGTCAAGTTCCGGAGTGAAGGATATTGAATTTCGCAGACACGGGTGTGCACAAACAAACCAGAGCCGGTTTTATTTGCAAAATAAATGTTGGGGAAGCTATATCCATGACTAGAGTGGGATGTGATATTCAGAACAACAGAAGTCATCTCAATACATTTAGAAGATGCTGAGTAGTTATTCCAAGGAAAATTTCACTTGGTAAATTTTACTCTGCTTTTGTAAGTGGTACCTAGAGATACAAGTATATTTTAGACAATTTATGTATAACAATACCTTATTATATAGAAATTTCAAACAAACAAGTAATATAAAAAAATATTTAAGTCAATTCCTACTTTGGTCAACAAAGAAAATTTTTATTTTAGCTACTTTTTATTCAATTATTTGGCGGTATTTTGCTAAATGTGGCTACCCTGGTCGGCTTCGTGGACTTGAACATTCAGCAAAAAAAAAAAAAAAATCGGCAAGTTTAGCAATTTTTGAAATCGTGCCAAATGGTTAGGCCAAACTGTATTTTCACAAATAAAATTTAATTAAATGAA
>BMAW01040862.1:0-17500 GCA_019974015.1 Nephila pilipes
ATTAGACTAGTGCGAATCCTATTATGTTTGGACAAACAGGGTTTCCTAACTAATACTTAAATGATTCATTGTTAGAGGAAAGAAAGACAACTTAGAGGAAAGAAAGACCAGTACATAGAGGAGTAAATTGTAACTTGCTTACCAAAACAATAGTAAAAAAAAATAGCTCTAAAAATATCATGATATATCTCAGACACAAAAAACAAAGTTAAAAAAATTAATCAAGTTTGCAACTCTTTCCCATTGGAACTGTTGGTTTTTAAATATATCTTTAAGAACGTTTAATACATATTTTTACAAAAGTCTTTCACAATTTCGTGAAAGTAGCATTTTGTTTAAGGTAACTGCAACGCCTTCGACATTTCCCACTGGTTGTTGCCATCTGTTAAGTAGAGCCGAAATTAATTTGATATTAATTCATAAATTAGTTTTGATTTGGTAGTCATTTGCTGCCAAATCAAATTTGATAACTGCCGCGTCATCTTGTCGACGTAATTTAGCGAAGAGTTGGCATCGACAGTGAGACCTGGATTCATTGTTATGCATCGAAAATCAAGCAAAAATCAAAACTTTGGTTTGCTTCCGGTTAAGTTTTTCCAAAAAAGGCGAAGGTCTCAACGATCGGAAAAGTTTTGACGGAAGAATTCCTCATGATCGCGAATAACTGATATTTAGATAGCTGTCTAGTGAGTTATGGTGCTTACCAGAACAAAAAATTTTCAATATAGCAGTACCATCTCTTTGAATTTCTAAGGACTTATTGAATGACCCTCGAATCAATTAAAAAAGCTATTTTCCCTTTTGCATGACACGTTTGTTTAACGTTTTAAAATTCAATTTTGTAACTTTCAATTTATATCAAACTCTCATAAATAATACATCTACGGAATTTAGCAAATGTCTCGATTACCAGACTGTGAAAAGTCCCAAAAATTTCCTTTCTTCAACTATTCATACTCTTGTCAAAAAAAAAAAGTTTTCAAAAACCCTTAATTTAAGATTTAATTCTAGAACTAAATATCTTCTACTCACGTATGTCTCAAGATGGCGACAAAATGTGCATAACATTGATGGATGAGTTTCCATTTCACGTAAAAAAGAGAGAGAGAGAGAAATTTAAAAAAAAAAGAACCCTATGCGATATTGATGTTTTTCGAAACATAATTTTCGTGGTCTCATCACGTGATCGAGGTGACGGGGGTGAGAGTAGAAAATTCTGTGCTTTTTCTTTGTGGAATGATTTATTGCAACAAGCATCCTTTTACACTTCACTGTTTCTCTTACTTCATTTTTTGGTAGGGAAAAAACTCGACGAGGATTTTGACTTTTCGCCATTTTGATCGATTGTCCTTTTTTTTACATTTACTCGTTTTTTCATTTTCTGTGAGATGGATGACGATGGTTGAACTGTCTCAGTACAAAGAACTTTAAACATTTATAAATGTAGTGTTTTTTATGTTTTAATCTGTGCCATGCAGCACCTATTTAATTGACCATGAAAGAAAATTTTAAATTTAAACAGAAATCTGAATCTAATACTGTTTGTTCCTATTAATATTCTTAAATTTCTTTTAAAAAATTACGAGTATCGTATAACGTCAACAAATTGAGTTTTACTTACTGTTTTGGTTCTTATGTATACTAATAGTGTTCTTGAAAATATAAACTTATTAAACGGGATTGAAAAGTAATACCTCCATGGCAATTTTCATTTTGATTTCCAAATTTCCCAATTCTTATTGTACTTGAAAGCTTCATGTATTCTTTATATATGTATTCCAGACATTTCTGAAGCAACGATTTACTTGTCAACAGAAGGCGCTATTTCTCATTCAAAAGTATTTCTGTTACATTATATATTCTGTCCATAGACTGGTGACGGAGGCAGACGACTGGACGCTTTGCCCATGATGACTAATACCTATTTGTTAATTTGAACGTACGAACGTGTGACCTGAATGAATTAATAGAACTCGTACAAGGGAGTAAAAACTTTACTGGCAACTTTCACTTTGTTTTCAGAACGAAGTTTCTCACTGATTACGAATTTCTTAATCTACTAGGGAAAGTACTGAGATGTCTCTTCTAGCTAACCATTGTGAATGTACATGGACAATTATTTCGATGAAAAGTAGTTGATCGTGAACGAACAGCTGTGAAGAAATAAGCTAACAGAAATGAACTTAAGTCCTTCTTTGCTTCATCTATATTAAGGGCATATAAAACTCATTTTTAACACCATATGTAGGGCTTAAGAACTCTCTCCTTTTGGGATTCGTACTTATGACAGTTTTTTCTCCCATTCTAAAGAAATACTTCTCTTAAAAGTAAGCGACGTTAAATTTACTTAATTCCTTGAAATTCACCAACAATCTCACACTTGCGTAATTCATCCTCAATGGGACATGGTCTGAAGTCATTGCGTTTGAATAACAGATTTCACTCAGAGTTCCGCCATTTTGTTTCTAGACTTTGCATTGTAAGTACGAAATATTACGTTGTCTAATTTCTGTTGATAAACATTAGACCTGATTTAATTCAATTATTTTTTTTATTTGAATAAATAACAGCAAAAGTATCTATAAAGCATTTAACACTTAATTAAGATTTCAGTAGAAATAAATTATTTCTAATCATTAGGAAATTTACTTTCAGTACTGTATGAAATCAATAATAATAGTTAATGAATGTACCAGTTTGAAGACATATCAAAATGTTCCATTTCGGGAGTACAAACCCAAATTTTCGGCGCTATTTACCTTTTAAATGAAATTTATTTACAAAATGCTCCAAGATATATTAGTATTTCTATGTGGAGTATATAGCAATTCTTAAAGTATAACGGATGTGCCCCTTAATCAAGTTTATCAACAAAATTAAAATGTGCAATTTCTGTAATAATTATTTAGAAAATATGAAATTAAAAGTCAATTGGATTAATATTCATATAAAACCTGAATTCCATTTTGCCAAAAAAATTGTATTAGTAACTTTTCTACATAAATCAGAGTCCATCCATGCCTGAGATTTTAATCTTAGTCAGATTATAATTACATGGTGAGAAGATTATAATCAAAGAATACAGCTATCAACCAAAATATTCAGTTTCTTTTAAAGACACTTTATAAGAAATACAGTTTTGAAATTATTATTTTTGTAATATATATATAAAAAAATTTCAAGCCCCTCTCTATAACAAATTGTGTAATGAATTGTATAAAGCGTTACTTAATGATATATTTCTTGTTTCAAAGAAAAGAGGGTTAATAGAAGCAAAATGTAAACGTTCGTCGAATACTTTTTAGATAAATTTAAAACTCGAAAGTGAATATTTTTGGCTGAAGGTGGATTAATGTCACCAAATGTAGCATGAAATTTTCTTTTGGCTCCTTTGGCAATAAGTTTAGCTTCTTCATGATATGACTGGCTATCATATTCGAATGTATTAGTGTGTGTGGATGTTGTAGCTTAAAAATATTAAATCCTAATTCTAGAAAGTCCAGAGACATTTAATTTGAAAATATATTGGGAAAAATTAAATATAAAAGAATTTCTGCAAATTTGATCTTATTTTTGTACTTTTAAAATTCACACACACACACACACACACACACACACACACACACACACACACACACACACACACACACACACACACACACACACACACACACACACACACACCACACACACACACACACATACACACACACACACACAAACACACACACACACACATTGAATTTATTTCTGTGATATATGTTTCAGGTACACACATTAGTTTACAGGAATCTCAGTAAAATATCGATACAAAAATTAAAGTTTTTAATCACTACAATAATAATATGTTTAAAATGAGTAAGACATACTTCATTGGGTACTGTCGAAAGAAGTTCAAAAGGGTTTTAATTTTTATTATAATGCTTAAAATGTCTTAATATCGGGTTCTGTAAGACTTGAAAATCTTTCTTTCTGAATATTGTATTTTATTGAGAACTGAGGGAAGGAAAGGAAATCATAATTTGAGGTCACAGATAGTTAAATCAAAACCAGCTGAAGACAGTCTAATTATCTTTTACCTTGAGTAGAGTTAATGGCATTTTCGAAAACAATTAAATTCTGAAAATACTTTTTTTTTGTCTTGAAATTTAACATTTCCCTACTAAGAACCGTTTTTGCTACGAAGGTAGATAAATTATTACAAATCTTGGGAATAAGACGCATAATTGAATCATTAGGAACAAAGGTGTCACTTTTGAAATAAATAGTTATCCTTAGATATTGTGGAAAACACATCCATTTTTTTTATTTTTTAAACTTATTATTACAGGTGAGCCTTTAAATAAAGGGAGAAAAATGACTTTATTGGTTTCAACTATAAAAATCAACTATAAGTACCATTTGGTTTCTGAAAAGTCTGAAGTAAATTAATGACTTCAAGATGTACTTGAAGATACGTAAGAAGGATGGCTATTTAACACTAAACAGGAAAATGAAAGAACTCAACTAAGAAAAAAAAAGTATTCATGTAAATGCAAAAGTGCTTATAATAAAGAGAAAAAAAACCGATAACCATTTAAACAGTCTGTGATATCTGAAGTGAAAGCAATTTTATTTACTCGGACAAGAATAGTAAAAATATCTGGCTGTAAGACTTGTCCTACTTCTAAAACTGAATTCAACGATTTCTAATTCGGAGGCTTGCAGGACCCATCAAATACAACTAGAACTTTAGTTGTAATGCTAAATTTTTTACAGCATGATGGGGAAGAAAGTATTCTGGTTTGGAAGAATTCAAATTATTAATAGTTAATACACATTGCTTCTTCATATTCATTCATAAAATCCTTAATTATTTTACAAATTCTGAATCAAATTTAAATTTGACTTCCACAGCTAATTGTCTAGAGATAGCCATCCCCCTTGTATCTCCTAACTGATTAATGTCTCTGCAAATAGGCAACTTAAAAAAAAATCGACCCTGATAATTTATTTTGTATGTCAATTTAAAATGAGTTTTACAAAATTCTTCCTCTTCTGAAAAAAAAAATCACTAGGCAACTCTTCCATTTGCCAGAATTGTTGCAACATGGAATCAATATTGCTATCGTTTTTCACGCAAATTTTATCCAATTGCGCATAAGATGATGAATTAGAGTCCTTTTAAATCTGACTTGCGACAACCCAACCAAACATGGGACTCTGAGCAATCGGTTGTCCTTCAGAACCGATGATCTTTTCATTACGTAGAATTGTAAAGAAACAGTCAGATCCTAAAACAATATCACACTCTGATGGCCTTGAAAAATCTACATCCAACAGAAAGGCCCCTTTCAAATAATCTAATCACTTAATAACAATATTCACAACTGGAATTTGAGATGTAACTTTATTTAATATATAGGCATTAACTATTAGAAATTCTTCATTGAATCTTGACCTTATTTTTAAAACATCTGAGCCACATGTAGTTCCGGCTGGAACCCTCTTATGCCACACACAGACAGTATATCATTCTTCATTTTTAATCCTAAAATGTTTATAACGTTTTCTCTTATAAAACTAGATTCAAAGCTGTTATCTAACAAGACTCTATACAAAAATGAACCACCTTCATTATTATACAGCAAAACCTTTGCCGTAGATATGAATGAAATATATTTTATGTAGTTGACTCATTGCACAGCATTTCTCACTCTGACATATACTTTCAACGGTCTGATTAATGGGATTATGTTTCGGATCTGAAATATATACAATAGTACTTTTAATATCTTCGTGCAACAATGAATTATGTGTTCCTTGACATATGAAGCATTTTAACTGATTACTTGGGCATTCTTTATATTTATGAGGATTCAGACTCAAAAAGCAAAGAAAGTTACGTTTTACAAAATTCATTTTTTCCGAGCATTCAAATCATATTTTTAAATTTAATACACTTAAATAGTTTATGAATTCCGGAACATTTCAAACAATTTTTATCAAGTACAGTTCCTGAATAATTTTAGAAGCAAAGAAAATTAGACTTAAGACATCAATCAATAACTCCCGAGACTAACCCAGAGATGGCGCTCGTAGTAAACCAGTAACCAGGTCTTTCTAGAGTACTAACCTTTGCTTGAAACGTGTCAAAATTTTAAGTCGATCGGACCAGAAACAGCTGAGTTATCGAGGTTGGAGTAAAGTCGTTTTGTAGCTTGTTTAAAAAATGGAAAAAACCGAGTTTCGTGTTCTGATAAAACATTGTTTTTTAATGGGTAAAAACACCGTGCAAGCGAAACAATGGATTGAAAAATGTTACCCGGACTCTTGTCCATCAAAAGCAACGATTTGTCGGTGGTTTGCCGAATTTAAACGTGGTCGTACCGACACAAATGACGCGGAACGCTCGGGTAGACCTGTGGAAGCCGTTACACCGGAAAATGTGAGTGAAGTGACAAAAATTATAATGAAAGATCGTAAAGTGAAGCTCCGTGAGATTACTGAGATGACACAGATATCATATGGAAGTGTATTTACTGAAAAAGGTTTTTTGAAGTGA
Source organism: Nephila pilipes (assembly GCA_019974015.1). Lineage (NCBI taxonomy): Eukaryota > Metazoa > Arthropoda > Arachnida > Araneae > Nephilidae > Nephila > Nephila pilipes. The sequence goes on from BMAW01040862.1 coordinate 6,545, forward strand.
AGTGAAAAAGGTTTTTTCCAAGTGGGTGCCGCGATTGCTTTCGATGGAACAAAAACAGCAACGAGTCGATGATTCAGAAAGCTGTTTATCGCTATTTACTCGCAACAAAAAAGATTTCTTGCGGGAAAAAAAAAAAAAAATTGGAAAAGCGTTGGAACGATTGTATCACCCTAAAAGGTGATTAACAAAAGGTGTTATGTTGATGAATAAAAAAAAATTTTGCAAAAAAAATGTTGTTTTCAATGTTAGTCTCGGGACGTATTGATCCATGTGTTAGTAGGAATTTTAGCATCAGATTAATCATAAACCATCAGTTCGAGAGATGAACACCTGGTATTTAAAAATTCCAAGAATTCCTCCCAAGTAGGAAATTCTACATCTGAAGGCTTAACTGACCTAATTCTACTCGTTTCAGTATCTAGGTTTTGCTATAGCAATTGGATTAATCATGGGTCTCTGCTAGTTCTTGATTTCCTAGAGCTATGAAACCTCATCACTAGTGTTTACAATTTTTTCCAATTTCGTTATTCACTTGAGGTATACTTTTTTGGTCCAAAAATGTTTTGATTAATGCATGAATAATCCACTTTTCTTTTTATCATATCTGTCCATTAATTTCCCCATGCTTTCATCGTGAGAGTCATGAGACAATGGTATATGTTTTATCAAAGAAGCAGGTTCATCAGAAAGTAAGCCTTTCAAATACTGTAACTTCTGACTATTACTCATTTAAGTTTAAGAATGCACTGTTGATACAAATAAATTTTTAAAGTTCATCCAGTCATCAAAAGTGCCAGAAAATACTGGTATATTAAATTTGAGTAATCACAAATTCGAAATATATTGTATACTTTATGCAACTGAAGAATTCTGTGTTTCAACATTAATAGGATGCAATATATTTAAAACAACAAGTTTATTTTGAAGATTTAGTTTTAAAGAAAATATCTATCCACAAATTCCACTTTTTCAGAATCCTCACTAATAAAGATTTCATTATTTAACATTAAATCTTCTGTAGTATTTTCCAATCTAGTTAAGGAGGTATTAATTTTTGTCCCATTTCGGACAAGTTGAAAAGAACGTATAAAAGGAGAACATTGCAACTGATTCAAAGTAAGTTTCTGATTATTCTTACAAAAAAAAAGGTACATACAATGCCATCTATAGGGTACAATAAGTGAAAAAACATTTACAATACGAATAAAAAAATAATTATAATAATGAGAGTTACATGAAGAAAAAAATGAAACTTGCGAAGGAAATGTACCTTAGATATGTAAGAAAGAAAGCATTTCTTACACTGGGGCTTACGGTGAAAAAACTTTCGTAGATACCGATTGCATTCTTTACCGGAAAGGGTAAAAGAAGAATGCAAGAACAGATCTTATGATTTGAAATTTACTGGTTTCGTTATTTTTTAAGGAAGCCTAAATTCAGTTAAATGAGTGATAGTGTATTGCGAACTTTGATACATGGTAAAGAGATTTACTAGAGAATTTAACAGGCATTCAAACACTCAAAATTATTTAACACTTTCTGAGAAATTACTCATGTGTGAAAAGGTGACTATATTAAGAAAACTGCGGTGTTATCTTAATGATATTTTCGTATACATTTAAATTTTTGTAAATTTTATTCTTCAAATAAGAAAGTTTAAGTTTATCTTGATAATTATTTCTTTTACATTCAGTTATTTTCAATGAATGTAGTATACAATATTAGTATTATTTGGAATATAATCTAAAATTGAAGTAAACTCTAAGAAATATAGCAGAAACTTATACAGTGCTGAAAAGATATAACAATCCTTTCGAAATATAATCTATATATACATTACATTTAAACTAGAAAATGTGCTAATAATTTCTTGAATAATTAAAGAGAGATCAAACTTATAAATAAACAAGTAATCTATTTGATGTGACATTTGCAGTAACAAGCAGAGAAATTGGCATTAAAAAAAGGTTAAGCTATCCTTAAATTTCAAAGAGTTTTATTAGTTATTCAAGTTGTACATTAATTTAATGTCTAGCATACAGCAACAAATTTGTGGGGAAAAAAAACAGTATCAGGCATGATTTCGCCAAAATAGATTACAAATATGCCAAAAATGGCAACTAATTTAATTCTTTGAAATTCTCCAATCAATTCATACTTGCGCAATTCATCCTAAATGGTACATGATCTGAGTCTGACGTCATCGCGTTTGAATATTACATTTCACTCAGAATTCTGCCATTTTGTTTCTAGATTTTACATTGTAAGTACGAAACATTATTTCGTCTAATTTCTGTTGATTTAATTGCATAAATTTATTTTTGTTTTAAATAAACAATGAAAGTGTTATTTACACAGCATTTAAAATCTTATTTTAGATTTTTTTAATTTGATGTTTGATATCAAGTTTCCATTTGTGCGAGTACTACTCTCATTCAATATCATCAATGCATGCAGAATTTTTCTGTTTATTTTATTGCTGAATGAAAATACCTTTTCCATTTAGTACTGCGTAGAATTCCTAAATTTTCAGCTTTTATATGTTCTTATATAAGATTTGTTTACATAGATGATAGGATATTTTAGCGGAATGTTTAAGAAAATCCATGGGTACATTTCCTTTTAAGGGGGCCTTTAAAAATCGCCAAATTGGCTGACTTTTTACGATAAAACAGAGAGTCAGCAGAATGCGAAGTAGAAGAATACAGAGAGTAGTTTTTTGGTCTATTTTATTACAAGTTTTCTATTATTTCTGGTTAACTTACTTTTACCTGTTTTTTGTGAGTTTAATTTATCTAAAATATCTTTAGTAAGGAAAAACGCGACCTTTAATTTTCAGAAGCTTCAATAATCTTTACTTTTTAAAATAAAATGTCAAAAATTGTGTTTAAACGTTGAAATACTTATGTATACCGTTTTTTCAAAGAAAAGAAATTTTGGTACTTGTCTATTATAGCGGCGCCGGTGATTAATCGCCAGATGACTAAGAGATATCGCCAAGTAGGTTGTATAAAAAGATAGGCATCACGAGTTTGGCGACGACTTGACGTAATCGTAATTTGACGGGCGCCGCTATAATGGACAAGTACCGAAATGTGTTAGGAGCCATAAATAATCATTACTTGTATTTGAATTTACAAGTCAAATATTGATAGGTACTTATTGCTGAGATTATCGCATTTAAACCTCCAAAATTAAAAAAGAAAAGAATTTTAGGAGTATTTTAAATATGGTTTTCTACCCATTGAACATATTTTTATTTTAAAAACTGCAGTGGAAAAAAAATTCAATTTTTTAAAAAAAATTTCCCCCTTAAATTCCAGTGATATTTGTATAAATATTGCTTAATACAAAAAATATTCGAGAGCTTATTAAAAAAATTGTTTCCGATGTTTAGAAAACTTCATTTCATGATGCACAAAATATCAGCACAGTGAACGAAATGCGTTTTGAGATTGGCTGTCAGAACTTTACTTTTACAACCAAAATTAAAAACACTCATTTTGAGAAAAACGCTAATACATACCTTTTACTCTATGGCAGGGTACGTTTGTTTAAAACTTTATTTTAGGATGCTTTATTCATTAAATGTTTCTATATAATATTTGTGTATCTGTGAAGTTGCCCTATATTTTTAAACATCAAAAAAGAAAAGCTATATTTTGAAACATTATAGTGTCTTAACCATATTTATCTTTCAATCCACTTCAATATTTTGAGGTCTACATAGTCTTCGTCTAAAAATATATTCCGAAGATAATTCATCATGAACGCAAATAATTAAAATAAGGAAAATACAACTCCTATCTTGATGTTAACCACAATGTATAAAATAAGAAAAGGTAGGAGCAGATTATTTCACTTAATCTCTCTGCGTTCTACAAAACGTTGATTCCAATATTCTTCCTTCTATGTACATATATGAGAGCATTTCAATTTGAAATTCCTGTCTCATTGCAAATTTAAAATAATAATATTTATTGTAAATAAATAATATATTAGTTTCATCATCATAAGTACACAAAATATATTTTTAAGCAGATTTCTATAAAAATCATGAAATTTAAATAAATATTATAGAATTATCGAATTAGAGTCTTTCAGATCATTCTAGTGTTGCATAATATATAGTGCGTCTGTATTATTTGTTAAGAAAACTACAATTTCCTAAACAGTGTCAATGTGAAGAGAGATATGAAACTATTGAATTGATGTAGATGATTTTTAAATTGAGAAAAATGAATATATTTAATACAAATGCGGTTTAATCGTAAAGATTGGCATACAAAACCTTATTTTCGAATCTTTAGGCTATGTAAATGGTGAATGACAGCAAGCTGTTTTCGTCAAGTGGTGGGTTCGAAACCTAATGCCACTGAAGATCCATCGTGTAGCCAAGGTTAAGTCACGTTTAATCGGTTGAGGCTCAAAGTTTTCCAATTAGTGTGATGAGGAATTTAGAAGCATGAAGGTGCCAGCTAAGGGTGTCGTCCACGTCACTTGACCGAGGTTCATCACCAATATCCCTCGTGTTGCTTCTAAGTGTTTTGTTAAGAAACTATCGCAGAAAGCGTTTTAAAGTTAATTAGGTTTCATAAGTTTAAAATGAGCAAGTCTTGGCTATTGGGTAATTGGTCATTTATTGGAATCTATCCACCTAGAATATAAACATCGAATAATTTCTGCATTTTCTATTTCATATTTAATTTTAAATTCTATTCGAGAGCGTTCAGGCACATATTTCTGAGCTATAGGGCTTACCTTACATAATTTTTTAGCACAGCATTGATAACCATAAAACACTTCCTAACTACAAGAAAACTAAGTGAATCGAGGTTAAGACATATATATATATAAGAACAAAGTGAAAAAATACACCATAAAGTGTAACGAATAATTTTTTAAAATTTTTTAATGTTTGACTTATTTTGCTGGTAATAATTAGTATCGATAACTGGAAATGAGCAAAGAATCTGCTCCAGTTATGGCTTAGTGACGAGAGATTAGCAAACAAAAAATATGAACGTTGGACAAACATTTGAAAATTAAGTCCAAGATAGCGTGTCTAATCCTACGATGAATCATCTATTATCGGACAACGAGAAATAACAAAAAAAAAAACTATCCAAAATAAGAAAAAAAATTACTTAAAAGATTATTTTCTCTTTTGGGAAAAATATTAACACTTCACGTGTCAAAAAGGTTTCACGCAGCTCAAGACAATGATTATCATAAATCTCGGGAAAAGACACATAATTTAAATAATCGGAACAATTAAGGGCCACTGACATAATTACTCAAACACATTATAAAAATTTGTTCAATTTTTATTTCTTAAATATTAGTATTGTTGCGATTCATGAAGAGAGAATAACAATTTTTGAGCCAAGAAAACCGGATAAATTTCAGGAAAGAAATTCTGAAATTTGAGATTCGGGTCAGTTAATTAATTACCTAATGACACATTAGTTGACAATTTGTTTTCTACAAAATTGCAATATAAACCAGTTTGAGATTAAAGAAAGTAGTTATGTTCACGCTTAAATTTTTACAATAAAATCAGACAAGAAGTCTAAGTTGATATTTTTGAAAATTTACACTAGTTCAGCTATGTAAGAGAGAGTACTTTACAATATTGGGTTAACCTTATAGGATAATTGTTTAGAAAACAATCTTATTCTTGATCACAGAGGGAAAAATATGTCGAAAGGATATTTAAGAATTCTAACTTTGGGAAATTTTAATTTTTTTCCATACATTTCAGTTCTGAAAATTCAATTAAAGTTATGAAGGAATTACATTTGTGATGTACAGGTGTATCAGACATCTCAAAATAATGTATGCATGTTTTGTTTGAATGTTTAATGTTCTTTGAATTCTACGCTGATTACTATTAAAAATTGGTGATTTTAGTCATAACTATAATATTTTACTTTAATCATTGGAAAATTTTATATATTAATGATTATTTTTAAAACATTATTTAGTTCCATAATGTGACTCTGATATGAAACTTAAAACACGGCACACTATTATAATAAAAAAAACTTATGGATAAATGTCCTAATTAGATTTGTACCTTTTTCGTACAGAAACAGATAATTTTCTCAGTCGCGTAATATTTTCATTTAAAATTTTAAAATTCTGTTTTCATGTATTTTACCATTGAAATTATCGTAAGTAATATATGTATAGAACCAACAAATTAGTCTATTTTAACCTCAAAATAAAAAAAATGAAATATTTGAAAGTATTTTGCTGTTTCAGCAAACTTAATACCTTTTACCCTATACATTATTCAACATCACTTTCGTATCAGTTAGTTCGCATAGCGTGAATCTTAGAGTGACATTGGCTATTTAGAAATTACCATTTTCAAAATAACGTTTCAATAAAAAATTGTATTGGTTTTAACGCTGGTATTATATTTGACTTCTTACTCACTTGTATACGATTTATCTTCTAAATTCTTTGAGCAATTTGGGCCCATATAACTCGTTCTAATTACAATAATAACTAATGCTTGAATAATAACTAATGATTAAGTTTAGTTTTAACACTATTTTACGAAATCAAGTCCTCTAGCTAATAGCAAATACATATTAAAAAAGTTACAATTTGAAAAAATCTTCATTAACTGTGGACAATATTTTTGGAAAGTAAAACCTGTCCAGGATAGGTTGCAGATAATGAAAGACGATACCCAAACGTGTTCCATAAAACGAATGAATCACCTAATTTTATACCAATATGGTAAAACTATTTCAAAAAGATTTTGTAACGATCTACTGGTACTGGAAGAGTATTATATTGCCCCTCATGAAATATAGAAAAAAGTAATTATTTAAAAACTTCAAAAAAGACTTGGGGTACATAAGTACTCAATACACTTAAGTCCAAAATTTGCTTAAACTTATTTTTGAAAATATAAATCAAGTTTCTTCGTGGAATGAATCTGCCTCGTCAGTTGAGGGGTCTTTCGCTGAGGTTCATCTGGAAAGCTGCACACCTAAGTTAATGAATTCTATGTGGAAAGAAGAAGGTGGATAAACTCTGTAGTCAAGCTCTACTTGTATCGGATAGAAGAGATGTGGGGGAAGGGCAATCGTCCTTCTTACGCAAATTATAAACTTTTTAGTTAAAAAAAGATACCCATCTGGGCTTCTGTGCGATTTAAATACATGTCGATGAATTTTTGAAAAATTGCTAGTTGCTCACAAAATTAAAAAATGCATAAAACAATTGTTTTACTGTTCAAATATTTGTAAGAGAACATAATTGGTTACTTTTGAAGGAAAAATGCCATTAAAATTATTTGCATTCAAGAATTGTATGAAGTGAAATAATCTAAATATACTGGGGTTTAATAATTGCTTCAGTGGGAAAAGCTTATGTTTATTTTTTTAAATACTACATCTCTGCTTTTTACTAAGGTATTCTGCTTATTTCATTATATTTTTGAAATAACAAAAATATATTCAACAATAGATTGTATAATTTCACCATTGATTCGAAATTAATTTATTGATTTCGTTATTTATTTTTAAATTATTATTATTTCGTTATTTATTTTTATTATTTACTTTTCGTTTAAATGTTTTTAATTTATTAAGATTGAATGAAAACTTAAAAAATAAGCTATGTACTAAATTTCTAACAATCATCATTTTTTTTTCTTTCCAGTTTAGGTTGCTGATTTTCTCACTTGTGCTTCTCTGTTTATAACCAAACCAATAACGAAGATGAAGAAGTTGAACAACTTGTAAGTTTTTTGATAATTTTAATAATTTTTTTAAAATTTTAAGCTGTTCAAGACGTAATGGATATATTTAATATTCACATTGTCATATTTTCGATTAATTCGTCTAAACGTATTTCCGAAAATAGTTTGAATGGTACACATAATTAATCTCTACATTTGAAAATGGGTGGATATGTATGACATTATTACTCGTAAAAGAGGAGAAAACTCAATGGTTATCGCTTTCAATGAATTTTTTATAATCAAACTTAAATGAATTGTGCAAGATATTTTATATTTGTTTGAGAATTGACGGAGTTTAAAACTGTATAATGAAAATATCTCTCTAATTTAAAGACAGAAGATATAATAAGAATATAGTAATTTGAGAAGATATAAGAATTTTGATACTTATGTATTGAGTAACACTAAGTTAGAAGACTAATATTCCTTATCAAGTACAGATACTTTTTCTTTAAGCATTATGAAGTCTTAAATTTTTAATGACCTACGCTAAAATTTCAGAATTTTAATGACCTAAGTCCAAGCTAGACAGTTATAAGCATTAGACTTTTAATCATTTAAGAATAAACTGACTAAAGCTAAATATATGTTATTAAAATGAAAATGTTCCCGGGATTCATTACGAAAGTTTATTAAATTTATTACAGTATTTTTACCTTATTTTCGTTTCACATGTTACCTTTCTGCATTCACACTTATTTCTTTGTTCATATAAGTGTCCCAATCGTTCCTGGAAAATATTTTTGGAAGCTACTTCTTCGCATTTTCCATCAGTTCTTCTCAATTAACTTCCATTTAATTGCCCCTTCTATTTAATTTTCAGCCAAAGAATATGAAATAATCTTATGGTCATAGGTCGGGAGTATGGAGAAGGTATTTCAGAGTGTCTGGTTAAGAACTTTACTATCAAGAGTGAGCAATGTACAAGGGTAATATTCATGCAATAAAACCGCATTATCTGCAGTCCATTTTCAGGTCATTTTTTCTATCACTGCAAGTCGCATTTGCCTGCAAATCTCCAAGTAAAGTTCTTCGTTGACAATTGTTCGTCCTTTAAATTGTTCAATGCGCTCAACGTCTTATCTATGAGAGGAATGTACTCCAAGGATCCTGTTCAATACCTATAGAAGTTCCAAAAAATCTGTTATGTATTTGAACACTGCTGATTCCCCCCCCCCCCCCATATCTTTTCCATACGGTTTCTTCAATCTGTAAAGTATCTCAGATTGTGATTTCTCCAACAAAACAGAAAATTCGTTATCCGTACGCTGTTATGAAATCGACTTTTAAAAATCCATTACAAACACAGGTTTATCAGAAACAAGTTACAGTTTTTGCTCAGGATATAGAAAATGGTTGATATGGGATTCAGCACCTTCCTTAGCAGTGCTGAAACCCCCGAAAAAAGAAATTTTATCCCCTTAGAACACCTATTTAAAAGTCGGCATTTGTTTCAAAATCTTTTTTAATTACTCTGCGTTTTTTTGAAATCAAAGTGACCATGCATTTACAAAATTAGGTTAAATGTTTCCATTGCTTCTTCGTAAAAATCGATTTTGAGCTTGAGTTGTAATGAGCTCTCTCTCTCTCTATATATATATATATATATATATATATGCTCCTTATGAAACTTAAACAGCAAAGAAAAATGTAATTCTTACATATATTCACGAAAAAAATATTTTCCACAATAACAGTAACGGAATATATAGACTCTTTAGAAAATTTTGAAAATTTGAGTTTTCAAATTTGATGTAAAGGAATTTAAAGCATTCAGGTTAGAAGAGTTTTGTGATAAAATCCAAATTCAAATTCTGGCATTGAAAATAAAATTAGGTAAGAGTTTATAGCAAAAAAGGTATCCTTAGTTTTAATGTAAAAAATGAGATATAAATTCAATGATTTTATTAAAAGCAGTTAAATTTTCTTATCTTCTTATGCAAGCAAGTAATTGAAAGAAATTTTTTTCCCGTGAAATGCTCAATAACGACATTTTTTAAAGGTTAAAACTGTATTTATTTTATTAAACTACCAAAATTATACTCTATACATTGGGATTGAAATAATTACATTTCTATCACAATATTTTCCTCTGTAATATATTTAAGAAGATTTCGATATGAACAATTTATTCTTTCATTTCAATTATGTAAGATCCTTTCTATTTTGGAACAATACATTTTGCGCATTCTTTCATGGGTATTTAAGGCAACGCTTGAAAATAATACTTAGTTATTTCGATTACAAATTGATTGTTAATTATTTTAGGTATAAATGCATTTAAATTAAATGTTAAATCGTATGTTAAATGAAGATAAATCGTATTTAGATCCTTAATTTATCAGAGACTAGACACATTTCTAAAGAAAATTTAGAGGCTAATTTAATAAAATAACCCAATGAGTAAATTGAGAAACTTTAATAAGTGACTATTACTAAAATGAAAGAAGTATAAAGTTAATTTCTAAGTTCTTGCCCAAATAATTTTCAAGAAAGGAAATGTATAAGGATGTATGAGACATAAGTATGTCTTTGAAAGTTTTCCTTATATAGGTTAAAGGAAATAAAAGTTTCGGAAAAGAAAAGATTTAATACAAATTAGGATGACCAAATTAAAAAGAGCTTTGAAAATTTTTGTTGATAAATCTTTCACACGAAATCGAAGTGAACAGACAAGAATGTTTCACAATTCTAATTACATCACAAGACAGGAAAGCTTGTCAATACGAATGCTCTCCTAAAAAAATGAAATTGAAATTCTCCAAAAATTAATTACACACACATGCATCCTCTCTCTCTCTGCATATATATATATATATATATATATATATATATATATATATATATATTTAAAAAAAGTGCATAAAAACATGCATAAAAATAATAAAATTACCTAATAATGTCATTTATAACAACTTGATTAAATTAAATATATAAAAGCAAGTCATTAATAAAATATACATTCAAATATTACAATGTGTTCTTAAAAATAAAATGTTATTGTAATCTTTTAAAGATTATATAGGAAAAATAGACAAAATGGGAAATAACATAGAATAAAATGCTGTTTCTGGTCAAGACAAAAATATCTGAGATTAAACTAGTTATAGATCTGCAATTTCACTTTCAGCAAATTATTTTTCAAAAAATTGCTAAAAATCCTTAGAAATTCAAACCTTAAAAAAAAAAAA
>BMAW01040863.1:0-44913 GCA_019974015.1 Nephila pilipes
AAATTAATTATTTTAAATTATTTTAAAGTTAAATTAATTATTTTAAAATCAAATAAAAACATTTTATGCTTCGACGAGATTCGATCGGAAGGCATGAAGATTCTAAGCCGACGCTCTGCCAACTTTGCCATTGCAAAACAAATGACATAGAAGAAGCATTGGCTTGTTTCTTAATTCATCCGGTAAATTAAATGGTTGGAATGCAGTTTAGCCCAACCACCCTTGGCGACAGGAATTATTTTGTGGTATTTTGCCAAATGTGGCTTCTCTGATACGCTTCGCAGACTTACGTTCAGCCAAAAAAAAAATCCCCAAATTTGGCTGTTTTTGAAATCGCGCCAAGTGGTTGCACTAAACTGCATTTTCTCCAATTAAATTTAATCAATGAATTAATATTTAACAAGTGTCATCCACTGCAAGTTTAAAAAAAACGTATTTGAACTTGAGAGGATGAATAAAAATTGTTTTATTAACGATTGAAAATTTGAACAAAATATATAAATATATATAAGGGGAGTTGTGAACTTATAGAAGGGATTTAAAAATGAAGTAACATGAGCTTCACTAGTCATTTAATACAACAGAGTAGTCGGTTTAAACAAAGATCAATATGGAGAAGTCGAAAGCAATGCACATACATAATACTGATAAGTTATGTCACCCTTAAGCCATTTAAAGTTAGGTCTCAATCTTTTTCACCATTGTTTATGTGTATATTTGATATTTGAAAATTATTATTATCTCTAAAATTTGCATTCCAAATAAATAGTGGGGATAGAAATTATGAATATGCTTATTATGCATCAATCTCAGTTATTCTAAGCAACCGTATATGCATAAACTGGATTTTTAATAATCAGTTTCAAGTACACAACACCTCAGCACTGCATAGTTTGGATCCTAGATCATATGTGTTAATTTTATATCTCAGATGCTTACTATTTATATGTAAGAATTTTTAGCCTTTGTAATGAAATAATTTCACGTAGTTGCATATATAGTCTGGTGTAACGGTTCACTTTCTCAATGCTATAGAAATATCAAAACTGTAGAAAATACTGATAATTACAGTGTATATTTTGAAAACAATTCAAAAATAAAACCAATCGAAAGTTCTATGCTAAGTTTTGCAAACAACCGATTTAGCCACCCACGATGTGCTTTTTTTATTAAATTACTCAATTAAATATAAGAATCAAAGTAAGCGATGAAATATCGAGAAATGGACAACAGTAAACTTTTCCGATATCCCAATTAAAGGAAACAATAAATTATTAATTCGAATATATTTATGCTTAATGTAATTAAAATAAAAGAAAGTGATAAATTATTAAAATTGAATATAAATCATCTACATGTAATTAAATTAATAGCAGGCGACCAATTGTTAAATTGAATATATTTAAGTTAAACATAATTAAAATTGAAGCAAACGAAACAAAATTTAAAACTGATCTGGTACGCCAAATTTGATCCATCTAAAACAATAACCCCTTGGGTGGCTAATAAGTTTTATCAATAACAATATTTTCAAAGCTAAACTGTTTGAAAATAACTTTATTTAGCAACTTTATTTATTACATTACCTTTCTTATATGGAATTTAATCAAAAGTAACCTCGCAAAATTATTTCAGTATACTTTCAACAAATTCTTTGCTCTTAAGAGAAATGGTCGATTGTAGGAATAATAGAAAATAGTATGTATTCCCAATTCACTAAGGAATATCCTCTCGCATTTGTCTTGACTTTTGGTATTAAACTATTTATAACAACTTCATAAATTCTAAAAACATTTTTCAAAAAAAAAAAATGTTAGGGATATTAAGATATATTGCAGTCAAGACACATGCCAGTCAAGTTCAAATGGTACTTTTACAGATCTGAAAACAATGCGGTTTTGGAAATACAATATACTTTTCTTGTATTTATTTTTTTTCTTTTTCTGCAAACAGCAGACCCAGACTTAAAAGAATTTTGAGAAAAAATAAATACTTCAGAAGCAATGTGGGAGAACAGTAAAAAGATTTCACTCTCTTAAAATATTCATAAAACTTCCAGAGCTTACTTCTTCCAGTAAAATAACAGACCGTTTGTGAAGGATTACTCCAATGCAGTGTTCTAAATTCTCGCGTGTATTACATTTTTCATTTATAATGCATTAAATCTTGAAATTTTGAAATTCGAATGTAGAAATGAATGGGAAAAATTTCAAATAAAAGTAAAATGATATATTTTTTATTGTTTGTTAAGTCTAATACCAAAAATAAATATACCGCATGCTATCGAAAAAGTATTTATTTTGAGGATAAAATCCTTATGTCTGAAGCTTTAATTTATTTGCTCTTTACATTTCTCCCCCACATTTTGTGTATTAAATTGTAATATTGTTGTTAGATATAAAACTCATCACTTTAATTTTAATTTTCAAAGCAAAGATGATTATTTTTAATGTATCGTTCGTAGAAAAATAAATATTTTATTTCTCTCCTATATCACTTCATGAAACATTTGCTCGAAAAGTTTTTCATTATTCTTGTTTTTATAATTTCATTTGAAGTAAATCAGTAACATTCTTTTAATTAAACACTATTGTTGTATTGCTCAGACATTATTAAGTCTGTCCAGTTGTTATTTCTTCATACTCACCAATTGTAGTTTTTTTAACCAACAAACTACTTTAAAAATAGTTAAAATAATTTTATTGATGCAGATATTATACAAAATATTTGGAAAATACCCTGCAATTTGTATAACATTTTAGAAGGAATTAAATAAATATTTAAGCTTAGACCTTGCGATAACATCTCTTGTAGATGAGCAAAGAATTACTTTCCACTCAGAAAGAAAACAACTCTTCATTTTTGTTTCTTACTCTTACTATTTTTACGTCTGCTTTAACTTTCCGCACCTGCAGTCCAGAGCAAGGATAATTATTCTGTTAACAACCACAGGTATAACTAGATGTTTTCTTTAGTAGGTTTTCTTTAAATCATAATGTAACTATGTCTAGGTCAAATCTTTAAAAAACTTTTTCTCTCATTTTAAAGCGCTCAATTGATATGAAATATTCTACATACGATTGTTTTTGATGATAATAAGATTATTAAAGAATAATTAATGAGAAATTTTTTGATTAAAACTAATTATTTAAAGAATTAAATTTTAGATACTTCTCGCTAAGTCACCAAATGGTCCCCGAATCCGTCCATTAATAATTTATCGTTTATTTTAATTTTAAATACATGTATCTTAAAAAAAAAACTAATGCTTAATTGACCTTAAGGTCTAACAGTTCTTTATTTTAGATGATAAATTTAATAAATGCCAAATGATAAAATAAATTACTAAAAATAATTATTAAATTCATTCAATTTGACTCGACGTTCTCCTTTTCTCTTAAAATTGCAAGTAGGAAAAATTATTTTACGCAAAGTGAGAATTTTGAAAGAAAACCTACATTCAAAAAACACGTGTTTTATTGACGTTGAATTCATTTCAACCTTAGTCTAAATGCATTTAGTCTTAATGCACGGGCAACATAAGACACATTCGTTCTAAATGAAACATTGAGAAATGTATATTAAATATTACCGTATTATAATAAGGTACAAACTTTATAAGATTACAATTGCCAGTATTAACCCATTCGTGAATTTTACCTGCTAGAAGAAGCCACGACAATAATACCGTTGTACAAAGATTACAAATGTCCATCTGATGTATGAAACTGCATAAGAAAATGGAGGAGCCATTTAAAAGCGATATGTTTAAGTGATTAATATCTGAATTATGGCAAAACGAAACATACTTAGGATTGCTTTTTGAGCATATATAGGCATTGCATGGGAAGGTAAACGGCTGTTTTAGGTTTAAAATTTTCATTTTGATTTTAAAATCTTATTTTAGTCATCAAGGCTTAAAACAGATATTATCATTACACGTTCTATGCTAAGGCCAGTTTGATTTGGTTCTCTTTAATACCTATTATTTTTCAGAAAAAAATATTTTCCCATAAGAACTTATTAAATTTATAAAAAAAATGTACAAATAATATGAAAAGGACTAGGAGTTCACTTTTAAATTGTAATTTATATTTATCATTCAAGATTTCCTTAAAAAAAATCTTGAAAAAGAAGTATTCTTTATCAAAAAATAATCTTTTTTTTTTTTTTATAAAAAAAAATTGTATTAACCCATTCACTCCCAACTTATCATATTTGATACGCTCGCGTTTCCTCTCTTGTGCCCAGCGTATCACATTAGATACGCTCCGTAAGTGTCTTCTACGGCCCAACATATCAATAGTGATATGCTTAATGAGAACATTTTATTTGATTTTTTAATGTTACTGTCTGGCGTTACAATACCACGAAATCTATATAGATAGGTTACTTGGAGTGTTGACCTTGGTGATATGGGCTTCGATTTCACTTCTGGCTATCAGGAGGGAGTAATTGTTAAGAGCATGTGTTGTGGCGCGGCTCTTTAAATGTAATGACATGATTTAAAGGATGCACTTTAATCGGTTTGCTTCTTCTCTTTCTTGCCTTCTTCTTAGAAGTTCGAATGAGAATTTATGGATGTTAATGGGGGCTACCGCTTTTAGTAGCAAATGCACCAAGCCGTTCGTTTCATTCGGTTGGTTTTTACTTGTAGCGACAGTCAAGACGAAAAGAAAGTATATATCTGGTACTGAGATTTGCGAATTAATAAATGAATCTGACAGTGATGTTAGCGAAAATGATCCAAATCTGTACAAAGCCATTAAATGAAAAAAGATTGAAGAAGATGTGCTATTTGCTCAAAATCTTGGTGAAGCGTCAAAAGTTGACAAAATATGTGTGTAAGACATGTGACTTTGGACTATGCGTTGAAGAATTTTTTCTTATAAAAGTACCAAACATTAAAAGAAGATTCATTTTTTATATCTTAGTATTCCATGTAATGGAATAATAATCATTATACCAGGAAATTTGTGAAACAAATATAGGTATATTTTGTATTTTCTTAAATGATATGATTATTTATGTAATTTTATGTATAAAACATACAATTTTCGATTAATTTTTTTTTCTTTAATATATATTAAGTTTAATGCATTTTAAGTAATATAAGTAAAAACCTAAATATTCTAAAGAATAGCTGATTTCAGAGGAATTTTTTTCAAGAATTAGGCTTATTTTCTAAAATCGTCAGGGCACAGCATGACACTCCGCGGTAAGAAGCCGCTGGCCCAGATAGGCACTTCTTTTTTTCTCCCTCCGGTAACGAGAGTTAAGGGATACTAAAAACGTCTTGGAAAATAATTCAATTATTTTCCAACGGAACTATAAAGATAATTCTAACATTGAACTTTTGGTCAATCAAGTTATGATTGACCAAAGGAATCCATTTTGTGAAAAACAGCAAGTGAAACTTTAAAGCAAAAGGCTGGTCTTAGTCTGTACATATTACTAAATAAATAAAAAATAGAATTTTCTAATTACTGGTAAAAAAGGAAAAGTATATCTTGGTTTAAATCCGCTGTATTATTAAATATTACATATATGAAAAATTAAATGTCACATAATTTATCGAAAGGTTAATTGTTCTTAAATATTTCATTTAAGACTTATTGAATTACACACACTCTTCCACAAGTACAATTTGCTTGATTGACTATGCAAAATACATTGTGTTATATGCCTGCGATGACAATGTGCACCCACCCATGACAACCTTTTAAGGGGCTTGGAAGAACACTGAACGAATTTGGCGACGAAATTAAGGTTTTCAGAATTGCTGTAATTTTCCTGAAATCTCAATTACGGTAAAAATTATGGAATTTCTTAAGCTTTCCATGTGACATCACAACTAAGCAGAATAGCTATCCATTCGAAGAGAGACGAAGGTTGGGGAATCATTCGGGATCCGTCAGAAGTGTCTGAGAGGATTTGGCAAGGAAACTATCGGTAGTAAGGTCGAGTGAATTTGCAGAGAAGTGGTCTTTATCTGCCGGAGAACCTATCGAGATTGCCAAAGGCAGTCGGAGTCCATGAAAAATATTACTTTGAAGACTTGTCTGTATTGCGAACTATTAAGCTGGTGAGCTGAACGTTACTGAAATTGTTGTGACAGTTATAAATGCTGCTTTGTATTTTTATAGCTGATCTGCACAAATGTTGTATTTGCTCCTATTGCTCCTAATTTCACCAATATATGCTTTTATATATATCACCTTCTTCTATTGTGATGAGATTGCGATTGTGTGTTAATGCCACAAACGAAACTCGTTAATTTTCTAAAAAACAAAACGAGGGCTACTGGCGAGAGACCTTGTAATTTTGAAACACTGTGAAGTGACAAGTGCTACACATAAACTGGAATCTCACATTTCTGTCCCAAAATTTTTTTGAATGAAATATCATTTGCCACTATCTTATATTTTGGAATGTTTTTACTTAATACTAAGTAGCTATAGCTTGCTACTCCCGAACCAATATTTGTATTGCAATTTCATTATGAGGAATTTATTATTAGGAAATATTAAAATAACCATTTTTTTTTCTACAGCTTCTTGCACCAAAGAAAAAAGCAAACATAAAGGTTTTTGAGACCTGAGAATCTTCGATTGGCATCTCCTTATTTGAAAATTTAAAATTAACAATAATATGAAATTTGAAATTTTGAGCATACATTTAGAACCCCTATTTTGCATAAAACTTCAGATATTAGGAAAATAATATTTTTGAAGAGCAAAGCTATGAAAAAGGAACTTTTTGAAAATTTATATATAGTGTATGTACAAGCTCTAGCTCATAAAACTGAAAATGTTGTATAAGAAATTATTATGTGTCATTTTTGTTTGCTACATCTTGAAGCTTTGAATATTTTGTGTATAAACTCGTTTAATTATCCCGAATGTTATTTTTAACAAAATGAATATGTTAACAAAAATATAATTTAAAATTATAGGAAATATATTAAATTAATGAAATAACGTTCTACTTTTACTTGCTTTCCATTGTTTCCCAAATACACTCTCGTAAGATTAAAGTAAAAAACAAGCACTTTCACTTAGAATTTTTCGAAAATCATTCATAGATGTAATTAAATTCGCAATGGTTGCGATATTGCGTATTGAATCAATAAATAGAAATCTGTACTATCAATACATCATCCACTAATTTGTTTTAGATCATCATGCTTAAATAAGTGCTGACAATCAAAAATTATCTTTGGAAGAATTAAGAAATATCTAAGTATTATCATGCACATTTTGTAAGGGTTTTCGTAATCGTATTAATATCTAAGTAGAAAGTATTAATATCTCAATAATTTATAAATATGAAAATAACAATATTAATTAATTGAAATTAAAAGAAAAAAAAACAGATGAATGCAAAGATATAGAATTTTCATTTCTTTCGGATGACCAGAATCATTCGGAATTATAAAAAATTCAACTATTTTAAAGTTTTTGAGGTAACGAGAAATTCAATCTCTTTAAAATTTTATTCTAAAATGAATAAATTTATATCCATGGAAAAGAGAATAAATTGATAAATTCTAGAGTAAATTGTAAATATTAACAAACATTGATCGTCCTGTTGCTTACGTCTAATCTAATAACTAGAATAATTAATTATACGGTTCACAACAGCAAATAATAGTTTTTTGGTTGAGCACTGAAACGGATGACTTCAATTAATAGGTTTAAAAAAAATCATATTACTCTAACTCTTTCAAACCCCATTATTATAACCTGTTTTAACCTTTATACATATTCAATAAAATAAAACTAAATTTCTAAATGAATGCGATTGAATTGAAAGAATGTAAAATAAATGGGTTATGATAAACAAAGATAAATAATATTCTATTAAAATTTTGATATATTAATAACTGGTGTAAAAATGGTCTTAAATTTTGCTGTGTATTTGTGATGGTTGCAGTAAAAACTCAGAATTGAAAAATTCCATGAAAATTACTAATTAGTCATCTATAATATAATTTTTAGTAAGGTTTGAAAAATAAAAATAAGTACTCTGTCAATTCATATCTCTATTTATACTAAGCATTTGGTATAAGATAATACAATTAGAAGCACAGAAATTGATGTAAAATAATGAATCATATTGGTGGAACGAGATATAGGAATTTATACAAATGTAAAATATGCTTTCATGAATTATGTGATTTATTTCATGTAATAGTTTGAAATCTGAAATAAGTGAAAAATGCATAGGTTTAAAATTAATGATTTGTATGTGTGTGTGCTGGAGTCTCTCTCACACATATATATTATTACAACGAAAAAATACTATACAATTCACAAATATTTTAATGGTAAAAGAACAATTTTATAGCTTGTATAACTTATTACTGTCACAAATAGAACTTTATTATCTGTCACATATTAATATCATCTTTATAATTTCACAATATACATTAAGAGTATGACGCCAGTACTTATACTTCCGACTTTACTCTGTTAAGTCAAAAGTCCTTTATGTGATATAAATTATAATTTACATTAATTTTTAAAAGAATATTGACCACAAAAGAATTATTATAGGAATGAAAGGGATATTATAGGATTATCTGTCACTAGAAAAACTTCTAATAGTGGACGTTCCTATAATATCCACTTCATATTTTGTGTAATAAAAATGTTACGAATTTAGTCTAAAACTTTTTTCTTCTTTTTTTACAATATGGTTAATATTTAACTAAAACGTATATGTTATTCAAATTGATTGTTTAAAATAATAAAGAGTTTAAGACAATGCGGAGAAGATTACACTTTTCACGAACTGAACAAGGCTAGAAAGTAGCTATTTTTTACTTATCATTATTCTTTGGACCTGCGTATTTTACCTTGAAGAAATTAAGTTTGGCCTTCCTGTTCGCGTTTTTGTGGCATAACTACCAAGTTCGTGATGCCTACGAACAGGTTAACTACAGCCTCCAATCCTACACAGTTTCGCTGCAATTTCAGCACCACTGTAGCTAGTATATTTAAAAATATGCTACAGTTACTTTGTACCAACTGAGCATTAAGAAAAGTACTATGAGGAAAATTATAGTGTTTTGTACTAGAAATTTTGAAACGAAAATCTCCACTTTCTAAGCACCATATTGATTCATCTTCTAATTTAGCCCGAGAACATTAAATGAAAGTTACCAACTAAAAGATTATGGTATTTTATGTCGAAAAATATTTGTAATCTAGCTGAAATGGACGGATTTAAGTTTTGCCGTAAGATAGGTGAAATAATACTTCCTTGTTTCAAAATGCAAATTTAGAGGAGGATCTGTCATGCAGTTGATCCGTACCAGCTGAGCATCAGTAGCTCTGTACCAGCTGAAAAATAAGAAAAGTATTATAAGGAAAATCCTAGTATTTTGTACAAGCAGTTGAAATGAAAACTTCTACTTCATGAGCGACATATTGATTCATCTTCAAATTTAGCCCGGGACAATAAATGGAAGGTACCAACTAAAATAATACTGTATTTTCAGTCGAAATATATTTTTAATCTAGCTAGATCAGACAGATTAAGTTTTGCTGGTAGGATAGGTGAAAGAACACCACCTAGTTTCAAAATACCAATTCGGTGGATAATGTGTGATGTTTTGAACTACATTTATTGGTGTAACTGATATTGCTTTTGTCTATAGTAAAATTAATTTAAAATTAAACAGGGCATGTTGGCATGTTTATTTTTCGGTTATTTTTCTGACTGCATTTGGCGATTGAACCTTTCACCAAGCTAATTTTCTGTGCTTGTTTCAAACTCCACAAATTACTAGACGGAGACGAAAGAGGTAAAAACTCTTCAGTTGTAATCTCAGTAATTTGACTTGAATCTTATTGTTAACCTTTCAAAAATTCTGCTACGAATGGTATACAAGGATGATTAACAGCACACAAACAAGTTTGATTTAAAAATTGCTTCACTAGGATTGACCATGACGATATCCAAGATTTATCTGATTCTATGAATGGAAGAATTATACAATTAATTAAAAACTGTTTCCCATATTACCTACTACAGAACAATAAATACTGAGTCTACATATTCTTTCCTTCTTCACACACGCACACATAACTGTGAGATGTAATTTCCCTTATTTCTTATAAAAATTTACAAAATGAATCTAATCTTATATGTACACTTGCTGTGATTCCAGTATATCATTGAGTTTCCAAACGTACCATAAGAATATGGATTTTATGAAACTGGTATATTTGTTCATGCTTTAAGTCATCGAATGTATCGCAAAGTTATCGGAATAGAGAGTAGTGGGAATAGAGGAGTGGTGTATATTGAAGGTGATAATAAGTAAAGAGGAATGATATATAAATAAAATGTTTTACAGCGTCAGTCTCATTATATAATAGGTATACCATATAAATAAGGAAATTGTACGAGGTGGAAGAAGAGGCATAATTTGCAATAGTCTTTTAAAAGATTTTGTTATAAATATTTTATTTATGTAATCCCAGAGTTATTTATCTATGAATCTGTGTGTGAGTGAATTTATTCTTGTAAGTAAACCTCATTGAAGAACAGGATATGTGAACACAAAGTTGTGATACCTTTTCCGTCATAATCCGTATCTATTTCCTTCATAAAGTATGTTGACATTTTATTGAGTTCAAAAATGCTGAAAAAAATTACTAAAATGTAACTAAAAGTTTCAGGAATCGACATCATGTCAACATGAAATCCATAAGATATGCATTAACTAAATTGCAGTCAGAATGATATCATCAATTAGTCATTGAATAGAAAACATGGCAAGTCATTCTCTTGGCTTTGCCATAAGGAATGACTGGGCTCATATAAAGCTAAAAAAAATCATATGGAGACAACTTATCCTATAAGATTTTTTTAAAAAATTGTATATCTACCAGAAACGGTTTCTATTCATCATTTTTGAACACAGATAAAAAATGTATTTCAGAAAAATGTATTCATTTCACAAGCAAACAATTATTTAACCCGTTCAGGACCGTGATCACGTATACGTGATCGCGAGATTCTCCCTGCACGGAACACGGAATCGTATATGTTACGGGTGTTTCTTTACCTCTTGGCCCGTGATAACACTGGTGAGATTTCAAATTGGAACGCTTTATTTGAATTTATAACAGCTATTAGATGGCGGATGAAGTTCGTTATATTTTCAAATATCGTTCCACAGGGTGTTGACCTCCAATACCCGTTTATGTTTCCAATTTTTTTGTTTTGTTTTTGCTTTTGATCAGGGGAATTTGAAAATTTAAACTACAGCGTTTATTTGCTTCTTTTGGTTGGATTGCGCATTTAAAGGACTGAGATTTACTGAGCGCTGAATGTTTCTTTATATTTTAACGGAGTGGAAGGAAATGAAATGTTTCTGGGTTAGGGTTGGAAGTAGACTTATCGTTTGCAAGATGGTATTCTGTATGTTTTTCGATCAATTTTAGCTTTGCTGTCATGTCGAAAAGATTGAAGTACATGAGTGAAAACAATTCAAGGCGACAATATGTTGTATACAAAAAAGCTTCTCTAAAAGAAAAAAAAACCAAGCTAACAAATAATGAATAAAAAAATTGCAACTTAGGCCTTTGTCCTGAACAGTGTTTCGAAATGTATCATAAGCTTCAAAAGTTTCTTAAGTTTTATTTAGTAATTTTATTTCATTTATTTTATACTTTCTTGCACTCAGTTCACTAATATTTTACTATATTTTAAGTACACGTAAATTATTTTTTTTTGTCATTTATATTGCTTTTATTTTAGTAGCTATATAATTTTTTTTTATCAAAATGAATACAATTTCCTTAAAATATCGCTATTATTTTTTTAAATATTGTAAAAATTTTACTACCGTGTATTTATCAGCTATCAATGATACTATTATGTACTTTTCAAAGTATTTAATCGCTTGAATGATTTCATATGAATTTTTATATGAAATTAGGCTTAACGTGAAAAATCCCTTGTCTCGTGTATACACTTTCAGAGCTCGTAGGCCTGGGGGAGCGGTGTTTACTCATTTCGCCGGTCTTGAATGGGTTAAATTTTTATTTTTTTCAACACATTTCAATATTTTAAAATTTTGGCTACTGAAGTTTAATCATTTCAGCGATTTTTCTAGAATTTCTCAGAAGTATTTCTAACAATTATGAATAAGGGCTTAATTATGTATATACTTATATATTCTAGTGGCATTAACAATTTTAAACTTTTTTATTCCAATAACTAAGGCTGAATGGAAAATAGGGGGAAAAACCAGCTATATAATAATTTTGTGAATTTGCAAAAATTACTTTTTTTATTTAAATCCTTATTTTATGCACATAATTATCTATCATGTTACAACATTATATATTAGATATTATGCACATAATTATCTATCATTATAACTGAAAACGAAATTGAAAATTTATAAAAATTACATTAAATGCAAGAAAAAAAACCCCTTTTATATCAAATCTGTTACTTAAAGATGGACATAGGTGTTTCAAATTATGTTTTAAATGTTTATGATTTTTATGATTGGTTTTCATACCGTCGTATTGATGAACTGTGTAATTTTTTAACGGAGGGTACTCGAGCCGGCAACTCCCTCTCCTGACTTCCATATTGGCTAATGGGAGGACTTTACGCTTCTACAGATTCAAAGTCCATGAGCTCCTGGCTACAGGGCGATTCTTTAGTGACATTTTCAAAAGCTTGAGTCGACGAAAACCGCCTGCTACAAGGCCGTGACTATGAATACTAAGCTATCACAATCACATTTTTTTTATTTGTAATGATAAGCTTAACTAAGATTCGTACATATTAACGATAAATTAAAGAAATACTCACAGTAGTTATTTACTTGTTCACGAGATCAAAAGAAGTATTACTGCTTCAAGTATATAAAAAGAAACATATTATTTTATGTTAATTTTTCCAATGGGGTTTTTTTCTACTTACATTGTAAATATGTCTGAGTGAAAACTTTAAAAGCTTTTTTCTCATATTTTAAAGAGCTCAAATAAGCTGAAATTTTCTATACACAATTGCATAGGATGATAATATGATAAATAAATTTTAATTAATGAAACTTAATTGATTCAAACTAATTATTTAGGGAATTAAATTGTATGCCAAGAATCTAGCAGTCACCAAATGGTCTCCAAATCCTTCGCCAAGGTGAAGGGGTCATTGTTTAAACTCTATTTTGTAAACTGGTGACATCTCTGTGAAGTTTGAAAGAAAATCTGTGTTTAAAAAAACTCCTTTTTTACCGGTGTTATTATGCTTAAATTTATTTCACTATTTTTAGTGGGGATTTTCCAGACTTAAATATACAGTTTTGTGAGCTATACGTGTGTGATGAAGAGTTAGAAATAGGAAATAGCAAAGCTTGGTGTCCCAGAATACTCTAATTCCTTCACTGCTTGTACGTTCCATTTTATTGTATTGTTGTCGGAGATAAACGTATATACAAAATTTGAACTAAATTGGATTATAGGAAGATGGTAAAAATTTAAATAAAACTTAAGTTCAAGGTTATGCCCCCCTCCTTCCTCTTCTTCAACATTGCTTGAGCATACCGTAGTATTGTATTGTCATTGGAGTTATACTCGTAAGCAAAATTTCTTTTCAATCAGATGAAACGGAGTGTCCTAAAATTTAAATACAAATTTTGAATTCGAAAGATATATGTACATACTTATTATTGTAGAAACTTAAATAAAAGCTTTAAGAAAACGCTCAATGACCGACATTAAGTGTAAGAAGCCAAGAAAAAGCATTTGAATTTGTCGAAGGTTCTTGAAAAAATTTTATGCACTGTTATAGAGAATTTAAATGATTCACTTAATAATATATCTAAAACTAATTTCCATTGTACATAAATTAAGAGTCACACAATTTAAATATGGTAATGAAACTTTCTTTTCCGATAATTTGATCATTTTTAGAGCACTGTATCTCCTTAAAATAAATTTAAAAAATATTGCAAAAACTTAAATCGGTTACACTGTTCTGATTTGCTTCGAATTTTTTAATTATAATAATATTTATGAGCAAGTTAAATGTAGAATTATATACTTTCCAACTGCATAGTTGTTTCATATATGCATTATAAGAAATAAAACGCTATATTCAGCGGTTCTTTTCAAATCTTTGGCGCCGACAGACTGACGAAGGCTGACAACTTTTCATCGCCAATCCATTTCACACTCAGCTTGCTCCATTAATGGCGATTATCGCCGCCGCAGACAGTCCCCAGGGGGTTTCATATTGTGTACCGATACTCTTTTAAGAACATGAAGCCACCCTTTGACTTATTGCTCAGGCGAGCGTTAAATTGAAATTTCAAAGAGCACGAGGGCGAAATAGGTGGTAAAGTCGTAGGTGGTGGACTACGGAAAAAAGTAGAAATAAATTTCATTTTCATCAAAATCTTTTTTGTAAAGATAGAGGGGAATGGAGGAATATCATAAAAGGATATTTTGTCTCAATGCTGATGAAGACAAATTAAATCAAGCAAAAGTAACATATGATTTTTTTTTTCGAAGAAAAAATCTCCGATGAATTTCAAATTTTTATATACATAATCTTTGTCATTTTTGTTTAATGGTCTACATAGCCTCTTTACCAAAGAGCGTGAAATTAAGTACCCAAAGATATTAGTTCGTTATTCCCTTAATTATTAAGGATACTATTATTCAGGATTTTTTCTTCAGGTTGCGTTCAGTGACAACAAAAAGAAATAGCCATAAAAAATTCATTTATTTATTGCAGCATATTAGTAGAAATACAGAGTAAAATTGTTCAAAGGAACTGCATGCTTTTACATCAGTCAATTCTACAATTAACATGTACATACTCATAATTAAATAAAAAAATAATAAATTCTTCATATAAAAATTATAAAATCCACTAATATTAATTAATTCTATTTAAATTGTATACTTTTTTGTAATTATTTACCTACTTTTATTTTAAATTAAAAATTTTCTTATTATTGTTGTTAATGACGTAAATGTATGTTCATGCAGCCAACTATAGGGGCTAGCAACTGTACTACTAACTCACAACAAGGATAAACTATTTTATTATATCTAATAAGATAGCAATTTAACCATAAGTGTTCATATCATTATAAACAGTATAACTTTAATATATATTACTCTCTATTTAATACAGGTCGCTCGGGATGACTGCAAGCCGCATTACCGATTTAATTCGATCATAGAACAGCCATATAGTTTTACCGTTTGACTAAAGACAAATAATTTCGCTTATAATTTTAAACGTTTTAAACATATATTTATATAATATGTGTGCTCATTCTAAGCCTGCGTAGACGATTTGTCTGCATTCTGTGTTGAAGTAATTTGTCATTCTGGCACCCACGAAATTGAATAAAATATTGAGAAAATTAATGCAGTGCAATGATTGTTAACCTTTTGCCGGCAACATTAATCAATAGTTTTCGGTCTGTTATTACGCAAGTGTTACAATCAAACGCTCACTGTCATCTGTAGCCGTTTTCCCTTTAGTTACTTCTGAAAATTTCACTCTTTCCTAATGGGGATACAGATTGCTCATACGCTTTTCAAGTTTATCTTCAGAATTTTTTTGTGGATATTAATATAATATTTACAACCATTGTAACTGACCCTTGTTGAACAATTTAGAAATGAAAAATGTTTTAAATATTACTTTTTTAAATATTAAAAATTAAAATATCTTAACAATTAAATGGAATTTAAAATTTCATGGAACATTTAATTGTTATTTTTGCCTAAAATACTTCTTGGATGTGTTAAACTTTAAAACAAGTAATTATGCATCATATATATATATATATATATATATATATATATAATATTTACACCATTCATTAAAATTTATTACAAATTATTCAGGGCACAGATAATAAAGTCCGCAAGTTTTCCAAATAAAATTTTTATTCCAGGTATGTTATTCGTTGAGGACGCGAAATTGACATATGAGGAGAGCAATGCAGAAGAGCAAAACAATTTTCGCAGTGCATTCAGTTTTATGGTAGGGGTTTTCTAGGGACGTTTTTCAGTCATATGATTTCTCGAGGTCTAGATGTAGGATTCCTAGGGACTTTAACAACAAACGGAAAGTCTGGTAGGGATTATTTCTGATAGATTTTTGACCTTGGGAAAGCGGATTCATCAACATTTCTTAGCGCGAGATCTAATAAATAAAAGGATAATTTGAAACTGCATTTGGAAATAGAAATGAACTCTTTACTTTTGAATTGGAGAATGGGGAAAAACAGAAAAATAAATTCTTATTCAGAGAACTATTAAAGTAAAATGAAATCATTCCTTGCACACACACACACACACACACACACACACACACACATATATATATATATATATATATATATAATCATTTATTATCAAATTTATTTAGCTGTCACTTATGAGCCATTTCAGGAACCAACTTCCGTCAGGTTACACAAGAAATATATTTTGATAAACAACAATTAGATCGGTAAAATTTTTTCTAATTATGTAAAATGTTTTCATATTATCCCTACTACCATATGCTATCAAACTACATTAATTTTGCAGTAGGTATCGTTTGTATCTCAAACAACGCAGGATAATATACGAGGCACGAACTTAGTTCGTCATTGTTCATTGAGGAAAAGTTTCACTATGGGAATAAGTTTCGGTTTTAACTATATGGATCGAAATACTCCAAATGAGCTGAACTAATCTGAGTGCATTATGGTGGGCTTTTCGATAGCCAACTGGACTCATTCATAACCGTCAAAGATTTAAAAACGGTGAGAGGAGCTATTCTAGTCACATGGTTACATTTGTTTTAATCGCAATTGAAGATATTCTGCCAGGTTTCGAGAACATTTTATACAGCAGTACGTTGCATAAGCACCCATTTCTAATATTGCACAAAAGTAACATTTTCCCAGATAGAAAACAGACATATCGCATTGTTACGAAAATTAATAGTTTTTATAAGCACTTGGCGGAAATCCAAACAAGGATGTATCGTAATCTGGAAGTCAACGTGAAAAAAATCTCGAACTGCGAAAAAAATTCCGAAAGGAATGGCTTGATTGGTGATGGATTATAAAATGTGTCGAAACATCGAACGCCGTATTAAAAAGAGTTTACTGTAATAAAATATTCAGTATTTTTGGAATCATGTAATTTAATGTCCCATGTAAATTTTATGAGATCTTTTAAAACTATTGTAATTTTCATTTTCAGGTCTCTCTGATTTATCTTACCACACCCTACAGAATCACGCGCTAGTCAAAGATTGTTAAGCGATATATCAGACAAGGGGAGTGGGAAGGCCAGTTTTCGTTAAAGCTAAATTTGTTTTCAAAGATAGGCACACATTATTACATTTCTCATAACTTTTTACATTTGTATTTTGATTTTACTGATGTTAACACATTTTTGATCATTCTGATTTGCAACATTGCGCACTAAAAAGAATTAAATAATTGTAAATTGTCTTGAGAATTAATAATCCATATTGTTCATTTAAATATTATGTTTAACGATTAAGAATTTCGAAAAACCAGAGCTAAAATCAAGTTATAAAGTCAAGTTAATGATGTTTTCCTCTGTTGCTTTACTAGAAACTAGAGAGAAAGCTTATAACGCACACTCCTTCGAAAATTTTTCTTCAACTAATACTTTGGAATCAAATTGTTTTTTTATAAATCAAAACTCTCCTAATGGATAAACATGACTTATTTAAATTTATTAGAATTATAGTGAGATGTGATTTTCTATTAATATTCCCTGAGAAACAACCCAAACACTGTTGCGGACAGACCTCGTAATTTTGAATGTCGTTGAAATCAAGAGCATGGCACATACACTGTCTCTCCCTCTTCAAACTTCCACCTCGTGTCATTATTAGGACTAGAGATGTCGTTCTAATTTGACGTGTATTGTTCTCGTTACTCTTTTTATTAATTTAAAAACAACAGCAGCAAAATTCAATGCACAGAAACATACAACTACAAAACAACGCATTATTTGTAACAATGAGAGACTGAGAGAAAGAATAACTTTTTAATAAAGATCGTCCAATATTAAAATGAGCAGAAGACTAAAACGAAATGACTAATTTATCATTGAAAGGTATTGACTGTTATTTCCTGATTTTTAAAATTTTCTTAACTAATAACATGTTGAACAATTCTTGTTCTCTTTTAAAGTAACATATCAGAAACGTGTGTTACATGTTTCTGATATTTTAATAAATTTCAGATTTTAATGTTATTACTAATTTCTATACTATGATAAAATTATAGGAAACAATTTGTAAAAGAAGTTAACTGCTTTTAATCTAATTTGTCTTTGAATGAAATATTTTGTCTGAAACTAGATCTATTGTATAATGCACCTTTGTTCAGTTGTGTATGAATTAAATAATATTAATCCTAAATTGTTTAATTAATTTTGATTCTTAGTATTGTTGTCCTCGAAATATTTAAGTAAATAGTCAGAAACTGATATGAGTTATTAACCTCAGAATACATAAATTTTATCTGTGAAAACTCTGTTTTTCAAATCAATATTTCTTGGAAATTCTGAAAAAAACATTTGTTTTTCTCACATTTTTCACGCTTTTAGAAATCCAATATTTGTTTGTAAAATTTGTCAGCAGCTGTCTTTTACAAAATGAATTTTTTCCCTATAAAATGATGGATGGGAAGTCAATATCTGCAACTTTACGCCAGGTTTTCTGGAAAAGTTATAGATATATCCAGATGGTAATCATGAATTTCATCTTAGCTTGGTATTACATACAAAACAATATTTTCCTTTCTGTAATAATAACTGTTTTGAAATTCTGTTGTTAATAATAATAAAAGTCATGTTTTACATTTAACTATTTGTTGACATTATAAATATACATTCATCATTAAAAAAAAAGTTTTGCTTAAGAGGAATTGTGAGATTAAAATGATATTTGTAAATAAGTTATTAGTCACCACCAACAAAAATATATGAAGAACTGAAAGGGGGCAAGACAAAAATCATTGGTCAAAATACAAAATTATTACGACTTTCAAAAGGATGTTCGGCGGCAATTTCTTCTGCATTCAACCACACGTTATGGCATGAAACCTCAGATGCGTTTAGCAATGTTTTCAACTCAACTCACTATAGGTAGATTGAACTTTGTCATGTTTATTATGTAGAAAAGTTAGTGGTAGTGGGGAAGACTTAACAGAATGCCCTATAGTATCCGGTAAGTTTTCCATGGCTGAAAGGATTGGCAATGCTACTGGCCAAGTCATATCGTCTATCTACGGAACAAGATCAGAAAATGGCAATTGTATGAACACTAGAGCTGTCTTGTTGCAAAAGAAATCTGGGTTAGACGTTCCAATAAGAATGGTCACCGGTCAAAAGGTCTCTTTAACGTACGTTTGGGACTTCAAAGTGGATATGATGAAGGCCAACGATGATCGGGCATTGTGAGAAATATCACCCCATACTAATACTCTGTGTGACAAATGACACAAAATAGGGCATCGCAGCGATGGCTACGTTGCCAACACACACAGGTACAATTTTCAAAATAAACCAAGAAAAAAGTGTGGCTCATCACTAACGCTGACCCATTGCCATTTAGCATGCTTTCATACTGCTTTTCTTTGAAATGGGGTGAAAATATGGATGCAATTCCAGCCAAAAGCACAAGAGCACTAGATTAATAAAATTCCTTTATAGGATTTACCAACATTTTATATTTTTCGAACATTCAAAACACATTTACTCAGACTGACACGCTGAGACTTAATTAATTATGAAAACTTATTTCTTTCGTTTTGTATATTAATTTAATTTAATTTCTTATTTCCGTATTACCTTTAACTTTATATCACAAAAGTAAAAAAAAATCAATAAAGTTACCTGCAATTTAATTTATTTCATTGACATGTTATTTCATTTGTTATTTGGTCATTTTATTTTGGTTTTATGATACCTATTTATTTTGCTTCTGTTTCTTTAAATAATGTTGTAATTTTATAATTTAAGTATTGTTTTCTTAAATCAATTCTACTTATTTATTCGTAGCTACGAAGACTATTCAGAAAGTAAGGAACATTTTGGAATTAAAAAAGAAACTAAGTACAAGAAAATAAATTTATTATATACATCAGAAAGAGCGACTAAAATTCTACTTTTCTACATAGTCGCCAAACAAATTGAGGCACTTATCATAGCGGTGGACAAGCTTTGAAATTCCTTTGTCATAGAATTCTGCCACCAATTTCAAACAACAAATTCCGCGAAAATTGTGGAAAACTAAACGAAAGCTCCGTTATAGTGAAACGGCGGTTTTCACGAATCTTTTCATCAACTTTGGTGACCAGTTCGTCAGTCATAATGCTAGGGCGTCTACTCTTCTCTTCATCGTGAACGTTAGTTCGGCCATTTTTAAACTGAATGCACCATTTCCGGATTGAACTTCCATTCATTACGTTGTTTCCTTACACTTTACAAACTTGCCGATAAATTTCCATAGGGTTTAGGGTTTTTTTGCCAACAAAAACCGTATCACAGACCGCACCTCACAACTGGCGGAGTTTTCAATTGCAACGCACATTTTAAATTTGAATATTAAAAAAACGGGCAGCGTGGAAATGTTCCCGTTGTGATGGCTGGACGTCAACTGAGATGCCGAGCATGCAGACACCAAAATATACGTGATCTGCTCGCGCCTAGCGACGTCAGACGGAAACGTTCCTTATTTTCTGAATAGCCCTCGTATTTTAACACAATTCCACTCATTAACCTCTTAAAAATACATATTTTACGATAGAGTATAAGGTTTCTTCAGTTTGATGAAGAGGAGACGCATGTTCTAAAGTTAAAAGATATGTATTGTAAAAGTATATAAAAATTATGCAACCTAAGAAACGAAATTTATGCCTAAAACATGGAATTTTCTGTTAGAATTTATTCATATCGAATATAAAAATGTAATATAATGATTATATATTGAGAATCTGTGAGCAGAAATATACAGGAGTTATAACCTCAACAAAAGTGTTACAGGATGCAGAGGATTTTAATACCTTGATTCCTCCATCTATCTTCTCACCTAGATTTATCCATTTCTCTCATCTCTTGGATTATTTCCAGTCTTGGTGAATATTTGTCGCTTCAGTTATTCAGTACCCCTGGAATAATATGAAACCGAAATCCGATAAGCTTATTTTGAAGCCGAGATAAGAACATCGAGCATCTTATCACGCCTGGAAGGGCTTATGACTAGATAGCGAATCGGTGTTAGTTCTGGAAACTATCCCATCTTGATATTATTCTTAAAATTCTGAAAAGCTTTTAAAACAAGTACATTATTTTCCCACTTAATCTGTTTTTTGCCTTTTCCAAGTTGTTTTATTTAGATATTACTTAAAATTTTTAACAATAGCTTAAACATTTTATGATACTTAACTTTCACTCAGTATAATGGTTTGGATATTAAATTTATATCGAAAAATATTTTTAACGACTCAATAATTATTTTGAATTATAAAAGATGTAACTGTACTTATTTAGGATTAGAATAGTATAAAATTGCGTTGTAAAGTTTACCGTAATCATGATTCTTCTGCTTCTAAAATGAGAGAAATGTTACAAGCATACTGTAATAAGAAAATATTCTACACAAAAATACTGAAATTAGTTCAGGTGGTAGTAGTTCAAACTGTATTATTATTCAATTCCGAGTATGGAAATAAGTGTGATGCCATCAAAAAGAAGGTGCTTGTGTGCACCTAAAGTACATAAGGAATTAGATCAATATCAGTTGCAATATTCTTATGATAATAATTACGATGTGTGCTGAAACCTGAGTTAGCAATGAAACTCACATATTTATGTAAGGCAAGAATAATTTAATATTAATGCCAAAAAATTAGAAGTGCTTTAATCTACTTCTACACCAACTACTAGAGTCCGCTAAAAACAATTCTTATGTTATTATGAATAGCTTCCTAGGATGAATCGAAACTCATGGGCAGAAGTTAAAGGGATCATGGAAAACACTTAAGCAATCAGTTATCCGCTAGACGGCGCTGTAATGGAAAACATAAAGCGTGAATTTTGTTACACATCGGCCATTCTACATGGATTTCAGGATGCTTCATATTTTTCTGATTAATGTATAATACTTCACCTTGCCATCTAAAATTCATTGTAGATATGACGATATTCCAGGAGGCCTGGCCTTTTCCTGATTATTGCTCGTCACCATGCCTTCTGAAATCCACGGTAGAAATGACGACGTGTAGGAAAACTCTTGCTTTATACTTTCCATTACAGCGCCTCAAGTGGTTCTCCTCTTACTCTTCACTTATGCACTGTATGGTTAAAACTGCTTTTTTAGATGTTTTCTATTATCCCATAAATTTTTGCCCTTGAGTTTCGAAACAACTTGTATGTTGTGTTTTGTATTATGTAATATAAACCCGGTTAAGTGTGCCATGTGCTCCTGGAAACTTATAATGAATAATGAGTGTTGTCTCTCCTCAAAAATAGAAATTAAATACAGAAACTGCAATAAAATAATTAGTTTTACATTTTCTAACTCTGGAGATAGAAGCAAATTCTTCAAGGTAAATTGAAAGATCGTCTCAGTTTTTTTAAAAATTTTGAAAAGCCCCGCAGTATCTGAAGTTTTCTCCTTGGCTATTCATATTCATTTAATTGATTAGAAAACATCTTCAAAATGATTGCACAAATATTATGAATGGAAGCAATCTTTTAAAAGTAGCATTACACGCATCACAGTCTAATACAATGAGACTTGGTAGAAATGTTGACACGAAATAGTTGTGGACAATTCGACAGGGTTCATAATTGATTATGAATGAAACTCCATATATTGTCCTAATGTATAACCTCGAAAAGAGATTATGGAGAAAATAATACTGATTTCTCTTTGTGGTATTATACTCAACAAACAGGATTTGCGAAAACTCGGTCAGATATTCAAATGCCAAGAAGATTGAAACTGCGGAGAAATTAAGGGAGAGATGAATTAAAATTATGGTATGCGATACGTGAGCATCCTGTCAAATGCTGATTCCTAGATATGTCACAAACTACAAATGTATATCGTCATAGCTTAACAATTGCAAAGGAAGAAAGTATAAATTCCAGGGTAAAGAGGTATTTTGATGTGAAATAATAATTTTTCGTGCTAATTTCGAAAATTTCTGATAATTTAAAATATTAAATAATTCGATTTCATTATTTTTTTCTCCTCAAAATATGCTATTCAGTGAATAATATACTATAAATATGTATTTTGCTAAGAAAAAGCAAAAGTATCATAACATAAGAGCAGCTTTTAAAATTAAATGTAAGAAGGTATTTAATATCTCTTTTTCACAAAACATTTTTTTTTTCAAATTTAAGTATCCTTAGAATGCAACATAAGACTAAATTTTTGTGTGTGTTAGAAAACTTTTTTTAAATTTGCAGTATTGTATCCATATAAGCTTTGAAATAAATGTAGATATTCATTTTTTGCTTATGAATACTGAATTCCATATTACTTATTTAAAAAAAATAATTCATTTTTATTACAAAAAATTTAAAATTAATGTGCAGTAAAAATTCAGTCCATTGGTACATACAATATAAAAATTAAAATAGAAATTAGAAATAAAACTACACACTAACATGTTTATCGCTACTTGATCACAATCGTGCACGTTTATTACGATCTGGATCCAAAATGCTATTAGTAGATGTGTCAGATATGTGTAGCACAACTGTCGGCTTCGATTCAAATGAAGAATTTTGTTCGTTATTAACGGCCACTGTAGGTATTTTGTGGTTACACAGTCTGTTATTAGCGGCAAACTTTTTGGTTTCTCAAGTTGCTTAAATAATTCTTCGTATTCTGCGACACAAAACTTAAGATTACGTGAAAATTTTAATACACGATCCATGTCAGAATCATGAGAAAGAAAATGTTAATCACTAATTTTTCACGAATTAAATCAGCTGTTAATAGCTGAATTTTACCTTCGACTTTGTCATTATCGATTTCTTTATTATCATATATTCAATCAAATTGTCCAAGTCCAAATGGCTTTCTAGCATCATTTCTTCCGCGTCAGCCGTTCGCAAGTTGTTAAAACTTTCGGCACCAATTGCATTTGATAGATTTATAATTTCAGAAAAGAGAGCCGATTTTTGTACTACGAAATTTACACTTTTGATGCATGCTGGCGAAATTTTTTTCCAACAAGCATTTTAGGCTGAAGAAAGAAATGCTGTGTTAAATTGAAATACAATAAAATGAAGAAAACGGAATGATTATAAAATTTGGCTATTTCCGGTAACTCCAAAACTCAGAGTAATCAAGCCATAAACCAGACCTAGTCACTCACGCATATTTGGGAATAAACTCTTACTCTGTCTGTGAATAACTCTTAAACTGATTATTCTGTCAAAATAAGAATTCAAAAAAAAAAAAACACCCCCCCCCCCGGGCCGGGGGGGGGGTAGTGCTAGAACAAGAATTTTGTATAAAAATGTATATTGGTGAACCCTGTTGTTTCAAAATCGTGTAAAAAAGAGTTGGGTGTATATATATGTATATACATACATATGAAATTTTATTGAAATGTAGAAGTACATTTGAATGAAAGTATTTCTTAAGAATGAACTTTTGATTTAAAATACAAATTAATTCCCAGATATGTGTACTTATAAATAAAAAGTAAAATAAAATGGAAAGATTTAAGTACTTAGCACTTTTAAAAAATCAATTTAAATTATCTTTAATTTCTTAAAATATTTATCTAGTTATATGTCCAGCATATACGTGCAAAGAATTTCACAACTATTATGAATAATTAGAGAATATTTGTATAGGGTCAACAGTTACTTAAATTTTCAGAGCACTTATTTCATTTCGGCAATCTAGTAATTAGTAAAGCCCAAACTTTCATCATCAATGGCTCAAATGACATTTGATCAATCCAACTAAATGTACAGTGATAGAATATGAAATCCGAATACCAAGGATATATTAAGTTATAAGAATGAAATTTTAGCAATATATTTGTCTGGATAAAATATTTGAATTAAATTTCAAGATCATACGTTAAAATATGCCAAAGAAATCCTATTTTTAATGTAAATTAATAAAACAATAGTACTCGCTAAAGTCGCTAAGATTTTGAATTCACCACGTTAAGTTGTGTTTGACGGTTGCAGTATTATGCCATTTCTACTTGTTCAGTAAAATTGCAATGGTCCAGGATAGTTGCAGAAAAGGATGAAATGACCATCCATTAATTTCTCATATGTATTAAAGGGAGAAATATCGGGCGAATACGCAAGCAATAGCAGCAAGTTGATGGTCAATATAGCAGATTTGAAGCGAGCAGCTGTATACAGACGTTCATTTTACAGTTGAAAAACGTTTTTACGATAGTGATCACAAATGGTATTTCAACTGGTTCAATCTCTCCTGTCTAATTTACAAATTTTCTGCGAAGGTGCTTAAGATATTGAGAGTGATCCTGCATTCATAAGAAATTACTTCCCAAGCTGAATCTCCTATAGTAGGTCTGGTATATCTACGCTCCTTTCAATTTGGGTACAAGCGCTCACCTCTATCTAACCGATATACATTCATTACTAGTTCCAAAAGAGAAAAGACTCTCACTTCAGAATACAGTAGGTGTATTCTCAGCTATCCAGTGAAATCTACTGCGACACTAATTCAAGTGTCAATCTCAGACATGCAGCCTCAGATGGCAATAATATGCTTACAGTTACTTGAAAGCTATGGGGAATTTAACCCGTAATTATTCCTTTAGTAATTGATTTGTTAAAAGCTCTTCTCTTCCTTCTGATTCTAAGAGCGGCTGAAATTTTTGTTGCCAATGCAGTACAATGCCCAGTGGCAATTTTGAGAATAGGCGTTCTTCCATCTCAGTAGTGGGTAGAAAGCACAGGAGCTTTTCAGAGACCACTTCTGTCAGCAATTAAGCGCATTGGATACATCCTGCCATCTTGCAATATCGTGAAAAGAAAATCAATCGAATAAAATCTCATAAGCCTAGTACAGGGCCTAGAGTAAATTCAGTAAACTGTTGACATACCTTTTTTCAACTACTTAAATAGATTTTTGGATCAAACCCTAATGACAACACCAATCAGAAAAGCAAATAACATTCACGTTTATAAAGCGTCTTTAAAGGAAGCGTGATTTGATGTACATAGTGGCACAACTATATCCACTCTTATTCGTCTAGCTCGAAATTTCAATAAACGTTGTTTTTCAGATGATGAAACAAGCATATCGAACATTGTCTAGATCAACTGCTTCTCGGATTTGGAGTATTATTTTTGCCAGTGCATATATGCACAAAGTTGATCCATTTAACGCATGGATATGATCATAATTTATATTCATATCGGAACATTTGTTGATACAATTATCCTCAATGAATGTTATTAGATGTACGTTTAAGTGCCAAAGATAGAAATAAATTCAATAATTCTAAACTGGGGCAAAATACAACATAATATATTTCTCACCCCAACCACTTAACTAGAGACAGCCGATGACCCTAAATAGAAAACTGTTCGAAGCAAAACTCAATACAACAGTGAAGGGATGTTTCTCAATGGCAGTAATGACTGGAAAAGCGAAAATTTCTGCAAATATCAAAAATATTGTTTCTCTTCGTATTTTCACAATGATACTGGAGAGAAAGTATGCAGCGGGTCTCTTTAACAACAACGCCAGAAGTTAAAACGCCTTAATATCTGTTCCGAAAGATACGTACTTTTTAGTCTGTTTGGTAAAGGTGCAGTAAAAAAGTAACCTGTCGGCTTTTTTTCGGACCCAATGGACCACGTTTCGTAACGCCACTGCCACTCCAAGGTCATCATCTACCACCCCTCCCCTGGAGTTGAAAAACCACTTATTGCGGAAAACTCCCTTCAAAAACAAAACCTCAATAAAAGTCTCTTAACTAGGCATTATTTAAAAATAGCTTTCTTCACATATTGAAAAGATAATCTAGAATTAAAGAAAATTGTAACAAAAATGTTGAAAAGAAGAAAAAAAGAATTATCTAATTTTGCACAAAGGTCTTTCATTTTGTGGAGTGTTAGACAGCTTGTGATTGCATCTTTTGGGTCTTTCTTGAGTAGATAAACAGGGAAAGAGCATTTGATTTCATCGTTTTCCGAAAAGAAAATATCTAATGAGAAAAATATTGATCTTTAGGCCATCCCGAAAGTCATTCGTTTATGCTTTAATACGTGATTATGATCATAAAAATTGTAATTTAACGCTTGAAGTGAGAAACTAATTTAAGGGTGGTATACGTCAATGGGAATGGAAAGGCAATGAAAGTAAACCAGAATTTTTATGTGGTGTTCATTATTTACCATTAGTAAAGCAATTTAATTTTGAAAATATTTCCGACGAGGTGTGAGCTAGGATGCGCCGATGAATGAAAAACAATGTACTGAATTGACAGAAAAAAACATAACGAACGGCACAATGCTTATTATTAAAAACAGTTATAGTAATATATAAATAACAATGCTTTCAATTGCTTGCCAACTAGAAATATTATTATATTTCTGTACTTAGTGTTTTATTATCTGACTGTTTTATTTCAGATTTAACACAATTTGAAATATAAGTCAGACTTCTTTAACACGCGTTTAGTAATACGCGAGTTTTCTCTACAATTGGTTTTATTAGACTTTAGGGAGTTAATAATTATTATTTTTTCATTTTAAGACATTCTGATCAATCTTTTGATCGGATGATATCTCGACTTTCTATTTAAAGCGGACATTATTACCTTATTTATTTTGTTTCTTTTTGTAAATATATTCAATATCTCTCGGAAAGTGAAATGTTCCCATTTGGATAATTTTTTGTAAGATTAGCTGTGCGTTTTACCCATTTTGCATTGATCAAACTTTAAGAGTTAAAAACTATTTTTATTGAAAAAGTGTGATTTCCGTAATAATTAATAATAATATGGAATAAACGTAAACAAAAGTTTCATGTGATCGAGGTTGTTATCGAATGATTTCGAAAAAAGGCAATAGCAAGCAAAGCTTACCCTTTCGGAACGGTACATCTTGGCGTAGGAAGTTCCCTAGGGAAGGAGGAGAATCAAAAGGAATTGTCGCATGGGGGATTCCATCGCTAAGCCTGTCTTTTTAAAAAAAATAAAACAAAAAAAAAAAAAAAAACGCTTCGTCCTAATGTTATAATTTTTAGTTAAATTTCAAATTATTTATTAAACTGTATTATAAAGCTGTGTAATTATTTGTTAAAGATTTTAAAATTAGCATTTTCAATAATCTTTTTCCTTTAATTAACAGAAAAATATATATG
The DNA here is from genome assembly GCA_019974015.1 of Nephila pilipes. Taxonomy (NCBI): domain Eukaryota; kingdom Metazoa; phylum Arthropoda; class Arachnida; order Araneae; family Nephilidae; genus Nephila; species Nephila pilipes. Next base: position 28,429 of record BMAW01040863.1, read on the forward strand.
AAAAAATTGCTTGTTTTGAGAAATAATTTTCAGAAGCACTATTGAAATTATTTCGAAGTTTTACTGATAAAAACATCAATAAACTTTAAAACTAATAAAAAAACATACATTAAAAATGTATACAAGAAATAACAAAACTTAATATGAAGACCTAGGGTGGTGATTCTCGAAGCGCGGCGAAACGAAAAGTCCTATTTTGTCTACCTCTGACAAAATATCTGCATCAGAATCACTAGAAATATTCCTTTCAAACCTTTTAGAAAATTAATGACACTCTCATAATCAACTGGCTCGTCGACCATGTGGGTATATTCTTCTGAAGAACAAAGCTTTCTCGCATTTATAAACAGGAGTCAATGTTTTCTGAAATAAAAAGGGAAGTAAACGCAATACATCCAAAAGCAACGCAAAGTCAAACAGTATTGATGATAAAACTCTAAAAAGAAATAAATAAAAAAAATACATAGCGAAAACCAATAAAAAAGCATTCGGTGAAAAACCCCAAAACCCGAATGCACATCACATGGAGATTCAAAGAGCCTGGCTCAGTATGTTTACGATACGCTTTCTTTCCTCCCGTACAACAGCTGGTGAGCAAAATACTGAATTAAGAGAGATTGTAATAAAATTGAAGGTCAAGATCTTCAAACAACTACTCAGTTCATAAGTTGTAGATACAGGGTGTCATCTGAAGATATGTAGAAAGCGTTCCACCTTAGAATACGAATACGCATCGTTCGGCTCCTGAGCTCATTCTCTAGTGATAAGTATTTGATACATTCAGCGCTGAACGATGGTCACAGGTGATACTTATACGGTACGTCCCGAAAGAATTAAATTACCTTAGTCTACATAACGAGTATGGGTAAAAAAGGAGGATAAACGCCATCAATTAGTTGAAAACAATGAAAAATAACCAGAAAAAGGGTTAAGTCAGCGAAAAACACCAATGTTGCTAAGTGACTGTTTGAATTTTTGCAAAGTGTATAACGGTACAATAAGTCGTACTACAATTAAATATGCAATAAAAAGTATAATAACCTTCAAACTAGGTTTAGAAACCTTGAAGCTTTACCTACCGCGAGTCAACCGGGTCAGATTTTTTTTTATTTTATGTGAATTTTTAAGAACTCTCTCATTCTAATTTCTTTTATACTTTATTTATTTTTGAGATAGAATCGGTGTTATATTTTGCAAAGTCTTTTCACTTAGGTAAATTAAATGGTGACGAAAATCATTAACGAAGTTTTTTTTCCTGAAAAGGAAAAGGCAGAGAAGTTTTAGACAGAGAAACAGTTTCACCTATTGCCAAATAAATGGTAAAGTAATTTTAGATTATTTAAGGCCGTACGAATAACCAAGTAATATAATACCTGCCTCTGAAGTGGAACAAATTACCGTAATGCAAACTATGCATTACGATGATCAGAATTTGCTTTTGCAGTCGAATACGTGTTCGTTGGAGGGTAAATTTATATTTTAGAGGTTGGCAGCATTACTATATAAGGTTCGGAGCCCAACTGCATTAATTTACGTTACTCTTGACTAAACGTACTAATAATATTTGGTAAATAGAAGCCGGTATAAGAAATGTCATCTTTAAAGCGTAAAATATAAATTGTTGTTGTAAAAATCAACACTCTTGAATCTTAAGGTACCGAAGAAATCATTATACAGTGATACGTTGAAAGCTTTAGTGTGCAAGTAGTTATAAGTGTCTCCACCAAGGTCTCAAAGGATTGAAGATGATTTAAGGCAGGGCTTGTCAACCCACGGTCAACGGCCCGCATGTGACCCGCCAAATTTCAACATGTGATCCGCAAATCTGTGTCATCTGAATAAAAATTTAAACTTTTACTGTACATAAAAGCACTGATGAACATTTCTCCATAAGTCGATAGTATCATGTGCCCTATTACCACTGGAATATCTTCCTACCAGACTCAGCCTTTATCACAATTTTTCTTTAATCTTGTTCAGAAACAATTGCAAAACTCGTTTTAAAAAGCACACGGTCCATCTAGTACTATTTGGCGAAACACAATGAGGTTAAATAACAAGCAAACTTACACAAGAGCGCAGGTGTGCATTACTAGACGTAGGGAGGGAATGCAACACGTGGAATATGTGACATAGCTGCAGCCAGTCTCTCTTCGGCAAGCCTAATATATTTGAAGCAGAGGCGTATTGTTCCAGAATGATTGACTGATTGGTGTCGTTTGATCACTAATGACTTAGTGCCAGCGTTATGTTGTAACTGCAGATCATTTTTTTAAATTGAATTTCATGTAAATATATTTAACTCAATTAGATGTAATTTCTCTTAATTTATAGCGGAATATTCTTGGTTTCTCTGATGAGGTTCAGGATGATTAGTCGCAACTACGACTTGAAAGATGAAAGTTGCAGTAGTTTTTAATCAGATAATTTTAATTGGCATCGAATTCATCACTTGCGTGCACACACACACACACACACACACACACACACACACACACATATATATATATATATATATTGTGTTGGACAGACCTGATCTAAGGTATGGTTACCCCACCATTTCCTTTGTTAGTGAGAGTGATGAGTGCTCTTCACAAATTGTGTGCGTGGATTGATAAAATATTATTAAGACATACTTACACCTGAAGTTATTTCTGAAGTACGAGTCACAATCAGACGAAATTCACCTGAAAAATGAGTAATAAGTGTTTTATGTGCATGAAAATGTTCCGACACAATGTTGTCTGGTTGTGAAATATATCTCAGACAAAATGTTCTGAAAGACTTCTCTGTCACTACACCTAGCACCAGGAAACTTTTACCGATTTACAGGACTAAAAATAAAATTGAAGAGATATCGTTTTTGCTGATTCAGAAGAGATTATGGAAAATGCAACGAAACAACAAAAACACATTCCAGAAATAGTTTTCAAGAAGTTACAGAACATTTTTATGAATATTTGATGGAATATGAAAATGTAGGAGAATACTTTGCAGAAAAGTAAAGAGAAAATGAGTCTTGCGGTGTTCCGTGGCGGTTAGGAAGGATTAGACAGGGATGTTCCCGATTTATCCCACAAAGGGGTACCCAGTTTTGACTCACAGAACTATTTACTCTGGAAACATGAAGTCAACTGAAACGAGATCAAATAACGATTAAAGTGGAACATTTTATCAAATTAGCATCATCAAGCATTGTATCACTATCTGGAATATATAGAAAAACATAAGCTACCTAGGTTGTTTAGTTGATTGCTTTAAAAAAATATTTTTTCACTTTTTCGTAAGGTGCGTATAGATTCCCTCCAAAAAATATCGTTCTCGAACAGGAACCAACAACACACTGTTTGGCTCAGACAACTGTTTTTGTTTCATATGACAGCTGTGTTGTCATTGCATTTGCTGGAGACAAAAGGGGTTCAATGTTTCAAAAGACTACCCAGTTTTACCCAATTTTCGTTTTTCCCAGTAAATATGCTCTAAACTCTACTAAGAGTACTTTCCTACAGTGCTTACAAAAAAGGCATACTATCTACGTATATAATAAATAAAAAAATACTTATAAAACAGAATTAAAAACTTCATAAAAATGCTAGCAAAAATACATACCGCAGCACCACATTATAACTATATTAAATACTCTATTGTAAAAACATTTTAATGTAATACAATTTTTACTTTCGCTGCAATAATCGAACGTTCTGTTGCCTAACAGTTCAATTTTCAACTCTTTACATCTAACAAGAAATCAAGAGACAGACTTTACATAGCTTAATTAATTTTTAATTAATTTTGTAAACAGTGTATTACGCAAAATATTTGATACATGATTATAATCTAATAATATGGATATTAATGCAACATATTGTGAACAAATTTAATTTAATCGGTACATATGGAAGTTTTATAATAAGTTGATACATTTTGTAAATATTTAAAGGTGTCTCTTAAACCTGATTCATTAAATGTCTGTAGAGTTGACCAAAGTAATATTTTTAACAGTTAGATTATTACAAATTTCAAAATTGCAAGCTTTGATTTTACAAATAAGTTCTATTTCAGTGAATTTCGGTACTGTTTATTAAATAATTATGATATCTGATTTAAGAAAATATAAAAAGTTGTTAGTTTTTCTTATTTTTCACTCAAGAACCAAATACCACTTTGCTAATTTTATAGAGGTAATATTTACGAGGTTTTGATAAATAGATAATTCAAAAATAGAATTTTAAAACAATGAACAAACGTTGTATGCGAATGATAAAAATATTAAAGTTTTTTCTCAAAATATAGAATTTAAGAATTCTGGTACATTTTTTTCGAATCATAAAATTTCCATGTTTTGGAAAAATATAATTATATCATAAAAAAATATAATATAAAATATAATGCCTGATGAAAATATATCATCAGGCATTTGAATTTTTATCAGCTTACCACTGAATTCCATTCCACCTTCTAAAATAGATTTTAACTCCTCGTCTTTTTCCTGAAACTTTGACCATAACTCCAAATCAGACAGCGAGGAAAATTGTATCTCATTAATCCTCGATAAAGTGTCAGCTACAACATTACCCTTACCTGGTAAGTACCTAATGTCTGTAGTGAATTGCGAAATTAAATCTAGATGTCTCAATCGTCTGGGAGGGGCCTTTTCATGTTTCTGTGAAAACGCGAAGATAAGAGGTTTATGATCTACGTATAAAGTAAAAATACGAGCTTCTAACAGATGTCGAAAGTGTTGTATTGCACTATAAGCTGCCAATAATTCTCTGTCGTAAGTAGAATATTTGCATTCAGCAGATGATAACTTCTTTGAAAAGAATCCAAGAGGTCTAGGACCATCAGAAGAAATTTCTTGCAGGACTCCTCCCATAGCAAAATCACTGCAATCTGTAACTAACGCTAATTTTGCATCTACTGAAGGATGGTATAAAAGCGTTGCATTCGCCATAGCAGTTTTAATCTCTTCAAAGCTTTTCTCCCTTTCCGGATTCCACTGAACTTCCCTTTTGTCACGTTTTTTTTGCACCGATTAACAGTTGATTCAACGGTGACAAAATATATGCGATGTTTGGGATAAACCTATGATAATAGTTTACCATGCCTAAAAACCGACGCAAGTCAGAAATAGTAACGGGTTTTGAGAATTTTACTATTGCTTGAACCTTTTCACTATGAGGGGTACATCCTTTATCATTAATTGTATGCCTAAGAAAATCTATTGTGTCTTTCCCAAAGTCGCATTTGGACTCGTTCAACACGATACCATAATTTTTAAATCGTGTGAAAACTTCTTCCAAATGTATTTTGTGCTCGATATGATTTTCACTGGCAATTAGGATGTCATCCAAGTAGGGGAAACAATAATCTAGTCCTCTCAAAACTTCATTAATGAACCTTTGGAAAGTTTGCGCGGCAGAACAAAGACCAAAGTTTAAAAATGGAAATTCGAAAAGTCCGAAAGGGGTAATAATGGCAGTTTTGGGTATATCTGGAGGGTGCACTAGTATTTGGTGATAAGCACGTACCAAATCTATTTTTGAAAATACCTTCTTTCCTTTTAACATATACATGCAATCTTGAATGTGAGGAATAGGGTATTTATCAGGTACTGTGATACGGTTTAAAGCCCTGTAATCTCCCGTAGGTCTACAATCTGATGATCCTTTGGGAACCATATGCAAGGGACTAGACCAATTACTTTTCGATGGTCTGCAAATACCTCTCTCCATCATATACTCAAATTCTTGTTTTGCGATTTTCAATTGAGCTGGATTTAACCGACGAGCTTTTGCACAAACGGGGGGTCCAACTGTAGGGATGAAATGCACAGTATCGTGCTTAGTTGTATTCTTAGGGGAAACGTTCAACTGAGTAACCTCCTTAAACTTACGCAAAAGATCCAAGTATTCGGAATTCCCGACAATGGTTTTTACCACTGGGACATTACTTAAAGTAGTTTTGCCTCTAGCTTTTAAATCAGTTAAAGGATCAACCAAACAGCGTTTTTTCAAATCAACCAGCAAACCAAAATGCTCCAAAAAGTCCGCACCGATAATAGGCTTAGTAACATCAGCGACAATGAAAGGCCATTGAAAATTACGTCTCAAACCTAAATCAAGTGTCAGTAACTTAGAACCAAAAGTTTTGATTTTAGATCCATTAGCTGCGTATAAAAAGAAATCAGTTTTCCCATTACTTTTAGTTACATACGCTTTAGGATAACAGGAAACATCACTACCAGTATCAACAAGAAAACCGGTATGGTGGTTTACATCATTAACAAAAAACCTGCGACTTTCACCTCTTAAAACAGAAGACGTCGCTACTCCTGTGAGTGATTCGAGTTTCTTTTTAAATGCACATGGAGGTATGCAACGTTTTGCCTTTTCCCGAAATTTAAAATGGTACCAGCACAGCCAACCTTCCCGTTTCTTAGCACTAGCTCTAGATACCGAAGTACTTCTTCTACGTGGTGGTTTTGGAGATGCATGTCTTGAACCCGACCTAACCAATCTCGAGAGTTCATCTAACTGTTGTTGCATCTTAAACAATTGCTCATCCCGACGACTAACGTGATCAGTACTCGAATTACCATCAGAAACGGAGTTTATACTGCCCTGTGAAAATTCAATAATTTTGTCCGCCATTTCCGCTAACTTGTTTAGTTTCTCTGAACTAACAGCTAGAACGGCTTGAACTTGCGGTGGTAAACTCCTCATCCAGATGTTTTTAAGAAAGATTCGTCTACATGGTTCTCACTCAATTCTCGCATCTGTCTAAGCAATAAAGACGGGGATCTATCACCTAGTTCCAAATCCTCAATTAGAGTTTTAACTTTCCGGTTTTGCGATACTTCAAACTGCTCTAGTAAACGATCTTTAAGAGCCGTATTTGGACATGGGGGTGGTTCACACACTATATCCGTAGCATGTGAAAGAGTTTCAGGGTCCAATGAAGCAACTAGGTGGTCAAACCTGGTTTGCTCCACCGTAATGCCAGCTAACCTAAAACTAGCTTCAAGCTGCATAAAAAATAGCTTTACATTACGGGGCCAAAAACTAGGGACCTTAACTGTTACTCTTTCACAACTATTATTTGAACCTACAGCTCCTTCACTTTTAGTATCATTACCTTCAAGTGACATCTCCAACTGAGCTAGTGGGATAATGAGTGAGTGATCGTGAAGTTTATTAGCGCAAGAGGAGTGAGTGAAAATGTAAAGCGCACTAGCGCAAGAGCCAGATGTAGCTAAATCGACATCTCAAGGCGACAGTAAAAAAATAAAAATTTTACCGACTAAATTCCTGCCTCAGAGGTTCGAACCATAGATAGGGACGTTACCAATTCACAGGTGTCAGTGAGTTTTCGACGATTAGCATATCTTGACAACTTGCTTCCTAGTTCCTTAGCGTCCAATTAGCCTTTCCGGGAGTATTCGATCTTGTTCCAGAACGGGTCACCAGCTTATGGAAACTGTGGTTGCTTCTGCAGCGGGAACTACTTCTGCAGCGGGAACTACTTCTGCAGCGGAAACTACTTCTGCAGCGGAAACTACTTCTGCAGCGGAATTTACTTCTGCAGCGGGAACCAGAAGGTTTGGAATCTGGGTAGCAAGTGTGTATACAAAAGATCGCTTCCTCCTTTTCTTTAAAACGGCTTGCAGTTCCGCAGACAAAAATGACGTCACAAGATGACGTAGGCAGCCGCCACAAATATACTATATTCAAAATATATTTCTTTTTATATTGATAGAACTATTTTTGGTTGATGTTTTTGGTGCATTGGTACATTTATGAGCTTACTTTGTAGAGGTTTCCAATACTTTCCCCCTTCAGCTAATTTATAATTTTTGTGATATTATCTGATTGCAACTGCTCAACTTATAAATTATGTAAAACAAGATTGATGTATAGTGTGTTTAATAAGGATAAATAAAAGTGAAAACCTTTATAAATCAATCTTTCATGTAAGGATTGATCAAAATCTATAAAAATATTTTAAATATAAAAGAATATATAAATCATAAAAGGATGTGATACTTAACTAAAGTATCTAGTAAATTACCGATAAATTAAGAACCATAACTACTTATATATGTTATCAAAACAGGTATTGAAACCTACAAATATAGTAAAACTATACATTATTTTACATTCAAAGATTGTTTTTGCCCTTTTTAGTACATCTTTAAATAAAAATTTGATTTAAAATATTTTTACTTATCTTTATTTAATTTTTTTTACCTAAAATATTTAATCTGAATTTTCTTAAGAAATTTGAGACTAAAAAGCAATAACTTATTATTACTATATATATGTGAGCTATATCTTTGTGCCAAATCTCAACATTTAGACATTGTTAAGTGTAAGCACCTCCCCCCCTCCCCAATGTCTATAACTGCTTGAGTATAATATTGATTTATTCATAATGCGAGAGACTTTTTACGTCGGCTATTATTGTGGGCATGAAATTATTCAAATATCTAACTTTAAAGCCCTTTTCCTCAATATTTGCTGCTCCCAAATTTCACGTTAAGCGTATGAAATTCTAATCGTTAGAAATGGGATAAAATTTGTACATATCTGTTAATTGTTATTTTCTAGAACCTAAACGTAAATTTATAGTAATTGAACAGAAAAAAGGTTTTGAGAAAAAAAAATTAATATTCAAATCTTTCAAAAAAAATTACTTTTTTTTAAAATTTAACCTTTTTTAAAAAAAGAGTAAATAATTATTTTGAAAATGAAATAAGTTCAGCACCTGAAATCAAATATTACGTTTAGTTAGAGACTATTTGTGTGTGGGGGGAGTATTAGCATAATATTTGAACTGTACATTTAGCGTGAGTTGAAACCCACATTTCTTGAGAAAAGCAATTTTAGTTTTCAAAATACAGCCAATAACTTTTTTTTTTTAAAAAAAATAAATTTATATTTAACTATCAAATTACGCCTATAGAGTAATTTTCAATTCATGAATAAAATTTCATCTATTTCAGTTGATTGTTATGCATAATACAGCAGTTTAAAATAAGTGCATTTTAGTCACATTTTTTGAAAGTTTAGGGTCCTGACACCCCTCAAAGCAAAATAGCAATAAATGGCCGCTAAATTAAAATTAACCTGCAAATCAGAGTCACATTTATCTTCTATCATTTGCTGATAACTTTTAAAATAAACGACATTTTTTATCGAGAGAACAGGAATCCTTTTAAATAAATCTTTTTAGAACCACACTAATTATGAAAGTGTTTCTTTTTGAGATAAGCGTTCGAAGTTTATTAGGTTATTTTCGGACGAATATAAGACAGTTTTAACACATTACCAACGGAAGTTATTTAATGCTATAGTTTTATTACCTTCAGTTCCTTCCATTTCTCTCAAAGTTACTTTAATCTAATTCATAATTTTTTATTTTTCTTATCTCCGAGAAGTTTCACTCCATTTTAAGGAATTGCCGTATATGAAACTGGAATCAAGTAATCTCAATTCGATCTTATGATAAGACAATCGATGGTATTATCATTATTTGATGAGATTATAATTAGATAGTAGAAGTTCAAAGTTAAATTTAGATATTGATTTTATTTGAAAAACTTTTCGAAATGCTAATGGCGAGACAGTTTGTAATTGTTCTGTTTTTTTCACATTTAATATCCTCCTTATATAAATATATTTGTTCATATTTCAAGTATTGAGTAAACATTTAGAAATTCTGTAAAGAAAATGAATATCCAGTTATTTTACTAACAATATGCATGTATATTTTCCCTCTCTTGGAATATTTAATACATTTTCAAAGAAATTTGAAGGGGCAAATGAAATGAGCATTTCCACAAAAATTAAATTAATATGTCTGGACAAACATATAATTCATCAGATAAAAATTATAATAACTCTTTCAGTCTAGTTTTCTTCTAAATAATGTTGAATTGTATAAGTTAAATTATATTTGATAAATGTTTTACTCGTGTTTTTTTTTTTTTTACTTCAGAAACGTTTCTAATGTGATAACATTTGCATTAAAAGTTTAGATTGAAAATTATTGCTTCTACGGCTAAAAGTATTTTTAAGAGTTAATCGCACTTAGAAGCAACACGAGGGCTATATGCGAATGACTTCCTAATTTCGAACATCATTAAAGTGACAAGAATTCCACCTGTTCCACTCCAAAGGAAGATTTTGGAGCCTTTATGAGTTTATTGTGCAATAGGCCAGATGCATCACAGGTTTAGTGGCACTAAAAAGCGAATCCACATTTAAATAGAATCAATAATTTCCAGGAGTTCACGATAACGACCATTCCACTATTATTCCTCAATTATACAATCCTTTGTTCCTAGAAACCTACATTGAATGACTGAACCCTACGCATTGTCTGCATATTCTTCCACGCACTTCCGCCAATGTATAATTGGTTGCGTAAACATGTCGGAGAAGAATTCCGGTAGTTGTTATCAAATGTCTCATTTCCTAACGTCGTCAAAGCGAAAGTGATGTCCCTTACAAAGCTTTTCATCTTTGGGTAGGGAAGAATATTGAAAAATGCAAGGGCGTGTTTAGATAGGTTCGTAACCGTAAGCTCCCAGAAATACAATGAAGCATTAAAGTGTTAAGTCCATTTGCATGTGTTTCGAGATCTTCAATTTTCAGCACATCATCTAAACCTGTAACAAAGGAGACAAATGCATTACATAGAAAACATTTGTAGTTAAGATGTCACAAGATTTTCGAAAATCATTAAACAAATAAATTATTCAGGGCCATTATGTGTACTATAATATATTAATCTCTAAATTGGACGCGATTCCTATTTAATACTGAAATCTCCTTAGCTAATCATTGGATTAAGTTTAGATAGAACTTATGCATTTTTGGTTAAGTTTTCGTAGCAATAAAAACAATAATCTTTGAAAGCAATAAACGAATAAATGCTTTGAGTTCTTATAAATAACTTGCATGAATAATGGTTAAAGGCGAGATTATCTTCGGATGTTAGGCATGAAGATTTTTCAAAGCAGCATTTTAAATCTCCATCATAAATCGTGGTTGGTTTTCACTTGTTTTATTCATAAGAAATATTTTCTTTTTATGTTATGCTACTTCTAATTGTCTGAAGTGCGATGTGCTTAAAATCATTTGTTATTTTTTTCATTTTCGGAAATTCACATCGTAAATGAAATTTCATATATTGTTCAATATTATTTCACAGATATATTTCAAAATATTTGCGAAAGTAGCGAACAAAATTTTTGTATTAAAGTACTAGATATATCATGGCAATTTTTAAAAAATTAAAAGTACGAAGTACGAGACGCAAACAATACCACATATCATTGCAAGAAATTTTCACACTGGTAAACAATTTTGGGAACCATTTTATTTTAACATTTCTCTATTCAGAATTTCAATTACTTTTCAGATATTTACAATGCCCTTCCCTTTTAATAACAGTTTGAAAACTCCATGTATACTAACCCTTTTCAATTAAAAATAATATAATGGTATGTTCACTCGAGATAATTTAAAAAGCTTTCCATTCCACAAAACAAAAGGAAAAAAAAGGTAAAGAGTAAAAAATGAAGAAAGGGAGGATGGAAAAAAAGATTTAACTAATATTATTTTGAGAATTCAACTTCAAACATGGTGAAAGAACATAGTACTATGCTGGATATTACTTGGAAGAAGAAACACAAAAGTATCTTTATTTCCTCTTCCTTGCTTACCAACAATGTAACAAAGAACACATATAATGGATAACATTGCCTGCATAAGTGAGCATTAATTCCCATTAAGATATCCTCAATACACATTTGAATAAAAAGATATCATTTACCACATTAATGACGCGAATAACAAAGCTCTGCAGCACATAATATTTGTTTTAAATGGAGCCAAGTAAGTGTGTAACAGATTGACGACAGAGTTCTGGCAACATTGGCAAGCAAGTTGGCGCCACCATTTAAGAAAAAAAGAATGTTATAGTTTTTTTTCTTTTTTAAAAAAATTTAGTTCTTCATTGTAATTTTAGAAATACTTGTGAATTGAATGTTTTTGCAAATGTAACTCTAGTATATCGATAACATTTATGAAATTACGTAGAAACTGTAAATTCACTGTAGAGAATTTATGCTCTGCGAAATTGCGGAAGTTGGAAGCTAATTTTTGCGTAGTCATTTATTAATGTTTGAGTTTTTTTTTGTTATATATGAAACAAATTAGTTTAAATTCTTATTAAAGATATGAGCAATACAAAAATAGTTTAATTGGAGTAATTGTCATAAGATATCTAGTGAAATTGGCAACATTATCGCGATTTTACATTCAACTAATCCACGGAACTTTTCCATTTGAATTGATTAAAATGAAAACTCATCAAATAAAATAAAACGTGATTCATGTAGATTAGATATTATTTATAGAAATAGTAATAGTGTTCAGTTATCGAACTGTACGATTAACCAATTGATAGTCACCTAGCTATCTTCAGATCAGTCAAAAGGTAGGATATCAGTAACTTAATGTTTCAAGAAACCACAGTAATTTATTAACATAAAAACTTTTTAAAAAATACAGTGAAAAAAGAAATATCAGCTTTCGACTACCATTGACTGCTTTCAATGACTTTCAATAGGACATTCAAATGTAATTAATGACTAGTTGCTCATACTTAATTAGTTACGCTTATAAATTTAATTGTATTTGTTTAAACAGATACCTAAATATATATATTCCTATATTAAATTATGACTTATGCTGCTTTTAATTGAAAATAGTCAGGAATGCTTAAACTTGATCCGCAATAACTTCATTTTTTCTTGTTGAGACTATCCATGTTTTTTTTAATTTCACCTTACAGTTACTTTAACATAATATTTTTATAATCACAAATGAATCGAACAAGTACTAGTCGAAACACTTTTATATTATTTTCAGAATTAAATATTTCCTCTTGCAAAATAATGTACAAATAAATTCAGAAATACGCACCCTTTAGACATTTCTAGAAAAACATTATTCAAAAAATCAAATCATTGCATTGTATCGATAAATGGCAAAAATGGTAATGGTAAATCGATAAATGGTAAATTCTTATAACTATTCCTACGTGTTGTGTCAAATATCTATTTATTGAATATTGATCAGGAACACCCATCATTCATCCGGAAAGACATATAATTCACTTAGTAATGTTTCTTGTTAGTAAAGATCAGTTCTATATATACCTAAAAAGTGAACACCCAACCCATGACAAAGACAAAAATAAATAACGAGATATATGGCGGACAAAAACAGGAATTCCACAAAGAGCAAACAAACATCTTCCATCATGCTAATGCAAGGAGGAAAAATTATCTAAAATATTTCTCAATTACCTTACACGATCTTGTAGTATTATACTATGTTCCCCTTATTGCAGGTTAAATGTCATCTACAACTGATATTTCTGAATTATATTCAACTCCAGATATTCTTTAAATATTCATTTCATATGGAAAAAAATGTAAAAGAGTCCTTCTGAGAGATCTCATGCACACGGAAATGGTATTTATGGAAGATAAGTTGGGTTGTGTAGATTAAGAAAATAGAGGCAAAGACGGGTTAATATTTGGATAACCAGGTAAAAATGTGAAACATAAAATACCATTTGCAGTCACTCAATTACCACTTGGTAAGAAAACAAATATTTCTTTATCATATGAAATAAGAATTCAAAACTCATTTTGTAAAATTATTTAATAATATCTATAAGTGTTGCAGCCATAGACAAAAATAGAAGATGCTATTCAGTTTCTCAGGCTTTATTTTCAGCATCAATCATCTACGGTTGTCTTTCGAACACGGATAAATAGAGTGATATATCATCGTTCTTTGAATAAAACCTCGGTATCATTTTAGCCAATTCATGACATTGAATGACATGTTTTTCAGGTTTCTCGTATACAGATATATCCAAATATACCTTTCTCTCTTGTCCGATCCTCAATTTTTCTAACTTAAATTCCATTTTCATCTGTCTTCTCTCCTTTTCCCTCTGTGTTTCCTGCACTACATTCTTTTCTTTTTTCCCTATGTTTTTGTCTGACATCCACCATTATTTCCAGTACGGTTTTGGTAACTTTCTCATAGTAATGCATGTTATTCTGTATACAGATGACCAAATCACTTATCTTGAGATTGTGATTCTTATCCATCTTCTTATAACGACGTCGAGGACTGTAAGTCTACCTTTTGATTTTTCATAAGAAAATGCAATGTCTATTATTATTAGTATTCCCTATAGAGATAAAGAATTAGCATAAATATTATGAGACTAACCTTCAAATCTAGAATATTAAAAAGAATACATTAATTATTCCAGTTAATTTTAGCCAAAATTTCCACAAAGAAACATCTAATTGAAATTAAACAAATAAGTAATCAGACGATTTCTGTTCGCATGAGTACATCAAAAGGGTAGAAAACATATTCATTATTCTTTATTTTATTTATTATTAATTTTATAGTTACTGTAAAATCCTGACTACAATACGCACACGTGTATAATACGCATGCTTGATTTGGCACTAAATCTTAGAATCACTAAGAGTGAGTATTACTCTATTTGGATGCCTACTTTCTCATATTATTGAACAGCTACGGATAAACAAGTCAGTTTCGATTTCCATTTAAGAAGCAATTTCAATCTTTCATTTAAAAGCAAATTGAGCCCCATATGTATACACCCTTAGTTTAATGACTTCCGTACTGAAAGAAATCTCAATTTTCACTAAATGTGACCACTTTGTACGGGTGTACAATGGAAACTGGAGTTTCACTGTCATGCACGCAAAAGAAAATAACTAGAAAATATAACCAGTTTGCATCAATGTTATCTTTACAATATTTAGTCAATTCGAGATCAATTCGAATCCTATAGACTGCTCCAGTAAAAATGAATTCATAAGACTGGCTGTAAGTTCTGGATATAAAGATGACCACTGGACAAGGATAACGCAGTTTATTTTATAAACATTCACAAATTAAATAGAACAGATTAAAAATAAATAAGCGCTTCCGTGGAAGCAGAACTGATTTCCCTACTGTTCCATTTTTTCAACTCTTCTATCAGTCAAGGTTTTAAAACTTCTGTGGTGGCTTCGCCTGGCAGTCACCTATGCTTCAAATCCACTTTGCGTGACTTAACTCTGAATAAAATGTAACGGTACGCCTTTTATGATGTGAATATATTTGTTATTTAATACACCGATATATCAGAACCATTATATCGTCATCACAATGTTAGTTAAGGCATATTGTGCTCTTTAGTTGTACAATAGAGAGAAATATCCTTTTGAGAATGATCTAGAGGCTTCTAATTTTGTTTGGAGACAACTAGTATTGATTCTTAGTTACTCTGTCGAAAAGGTCACCCTAACAATTGCCAACAATATTCTCAAATTGACTGTAAAACTGTTTCTCTGATCACAGTTGAGTGTTTTTCAGGGAAGTCAAAAATGTCCAGACTTTCTGCATAACGTTTCAAAATACATTACTTTCATTAATAAATACAGAACTAATCAAAATAAAAAAAAATATATGATTTAGTAGAAATTCAAACCAAAGTGGGTGTAATAGGCCAAGACTAAGGATCATACAAATAAAGCGTATACATTTTCAACAGAGTCAAATAGCCTAAGCTACAATAATATTATTTAAAAAAAAAGGTACAATGATATTAATTAAAATCTTGTGTATTCCCTGAAAGCATGAAGATAAAAGTAATGGATACTCTCACATTTAAACTGTCTTAAATTTTAAGACTTCCATTTAAAAAAATTCTGAAGTTCTTAGAAATGCCTACGTTATTTAAAATAAGCCAATTATTCTTAATGATGTTTGAGAATATCTAAAAATAGCTTAATTAACCCATGCAGTTTAAAATTATTCCAAAGAATCCACTATCACTCTTTTAGTGCCTATTGCTTTTATGCTTATTTAGAGTATTATTCCACCTTTTTAAGTAAGTTCATCAGACTCTTTACTTAAAACAACTTGAATAATTGCTTCTAAATAATCTTTAAAGTAATTTTAAATGAAGTAAATACAAATGTTAACTCCTCAAGATGATTTAAAAATGCCTGTCTCGGAAATCAAATAAAATATTTTCTGTGGCAGAAAAGAGTAAACTATATAAACTCATGAATTTAATAAACTTTGTTTCAGATTATTGTATGTAATATGTAATTGAAATTTAATTGATGTATGGATTGATGGGATTAATTTATTTTGAATGGAAAAGAGGATAATATAACTTTTTGTTTACTTTTATCCAAAAGAAAACATATCTATCATAAAAAATTGTGATTTATAATTTGCTTCTAAAATTATTTCTTTTCGTTTTATTTTTCACACTGATGATGCTTAAAACATCAATTTAACATTTACGTGAACATCTAAATTGTTAAAACGTGAGTTTCTGTTCATAAATGCGGAACGG
>BMAW01040865.1:0-16788 GCA_019974015.1 Nephila pilipes
TTTAATGTGTTCATTTATTTTTACTAAAATAAAACATTTTCGTAATCGCTTTTGTCTTATAAAAAAAATTCTAGCGTTTAAACACATTAATAATTAAACGGAAAAATGTTTGCTAAGACGAAAACTTAAGTAAATAAATAAGACGAGAGAGAAATTAAGATTATTTAATTTTAATGGTTATCAACAAGTTGTGTCATAAAGTTAAATTATTTATACGCAACATCTCTTCTTAACGTTTTTTGATTTGGTAACTGATTTAATTCATTATATTTGTTTCTTATGTGCTATACTAAATACTATTGTGTAAGTATTCCTTTACTGTTTATTGCGCATATAAATAATCTATATATATATGTATATATATACACACACACAAGATGTGACAATTAAATAACCGGACTGCGAATATCCTAGCCGTTAGGCTTGATGTGGAGGAGTGGGAATGGAATATAATTGACCTTGATGCTTCCGGTGCAGGTGGCATGTTATTTTTTTCCCTCTCTCTAGTTTAGTTTATTTTCCATCCTTGTTTGAGTAAGACATCGTTGTGTCGAAGTGCCGCCATCATGATAAGCTCAAAAATCGAGCAGTGCATAAATTTGAAATTTTTTTTTTAAAAAAACCCATCCAACTGAATACTTTAAGTTGTTTTGAAATAATTGCATGCCACGTAGTCCAATTTCTGAATGGCACAAACGATTTTAAGAAGGTCGGGAGGTTGTTGAAGATGTTCAACTTTCTGGTCGACCTGTGACATCAAGAACTGATGAAAACTTTTAAAAATAATTAGTGAAATCATGCATAAAAACCGACGTTCGAGTGTTCGGATGATGTCAGATATTAGGAACATAAACAAGGAGACAATATGAAAAATTTTGACCGAGGATTTTCATAACACGAAAGTTTGCGCAAAACACTGGTACCAAAAAATCAAACACCAAGACAATACGCCGGCGCACAATGCACTCTGTGTGAAACAGTTCTTGGTGGTCAAATGCATTACTGTGCTCGAGCATCCACCGTACTCGCCAAATCTCGCACCATGCGACTTCTACCTGTTCCAAAAGTGAAAACAGTAGAAGTCGCATGAAAGTACATGTGACTTCTACTGTTTCCAAGCGGCAGACTTACTGAAGAAGTCTGCCGCTTTTGCCTTCACCTAATGACCTACAGCACTGTTGTGAACAGTGGAAAACTCATTTGCAGCTAAAAGGTATCTGTGTAATGTTTTCAATAAAGCTAATTCTTAAAACTAGTCCGGTTATTTAATTGTCCCACCTTGCAATTTTTATATATATATATATATATATATATAAATTGCAAGGTGGGCAAAATATATATATATATAATTGCAATATATATATATATATATATATATACTTCTTACGTTTAAAAATTTAGCAAATTAATAAACAAAATGGATAATAAACAAGATTTTTACAAAATTATAATGATGAATGTAATTAAGTTAAATATATTAGAAGAATTCGAAGTTATAAAGTGAAAAGAAAAGCTTAGATAAAGAAGACAAAAAAAATGTGATTAATGAATCAAATTGTTATTTTGTTAATTATGTTTTATTGGCATAATAGCATTCATCAGGTTTAAGTACTTAGAGTAGGCAGGGATAATAGAATTGTTTGCTCGATATCCTATGCATTCAATCACTCATTCAATTAAAAATTGGCGCCAAATAAGAAAATAAGATGTACACGATATCATATTAGGAGAAATACAAATATCGAAGAGAACAGTTGAATGATGAAAGTAAGGGTTGTAATAATAACTCATTTTGTGCTTCTTGATATCTTAGAATGTGTATATTTGAATTTTGACGGAATACTTTTAGTCAACTAAAATAAATTTATAATATCTTTTGTTTTCATTCTTTTTGTTTGTTGTTTTACTCCGGCTTTTGGAATTCTTTAAAAAATGTTATGGTTTTTTTTTTTTACCACTTTGTTACAAAGTAATTTGTTGAGTGGGAAAGTTTGGTTCCTTTAAAACTAGTTTAACCTCGTATTTCTGTCCTAATACAGAAACGGTATTTAAAATTACTTTATCTCCTTTTTTTTACTTGTTTTTCTTATCTATTTTTCTTCTTTTTAAGTTTTTCACATTAATTTTTATTCAGTCTGTAGTAATCCTTGGATAGAAATGTTATTGATAGTTAATTTTTAATAATTTGAATTATTGATTTATTTTTTTTGTAAGTGTAACAGTTAGGTAATTTTTGTTAGCTTATAAACATACTTAATGCGCTCTTTTATTGTATTATTATGTGTATTATTTTATACTTATATATAGAGAGTAATACCTCTTATAAGATGGATAGCTTTATTTAAGGGACAAAATACCTGGTCAGGTGGGTGGCCTTTATTACAATATATATATAATACAATCAAAACAATCAAATAAAAAATCTCTTTTATTTTCAGCGAAGAGTTTTTATGAAGAATTTTCCAACGGAAACGAGCGAGTCGTTTCGATAAAAGGTGAAATCAAGATTCCAGCTACGAGAAGTTAAGAAACTTATTCCAGTCATTTCGAATTATTATTAAACATAACAGGAAAAAGATAATAAAAACACAATACATATATTGATGACATGTTTAATATTTTCAACAAAACTGCCATTCGTGTTCGTCATTTCTTTCCATCATTATATTAATTACAAATTGTCTACAAATTTTGCATTTGGATCTAAGAATTGTGTACAGTTTGTACCATTTCAACAATTGAGTAATTAGAGAAATTTGGTTTTGTGAGCAACAATTTGATATGAAATCAAATAACAACGATTAAAATAAAAGAAGTTAATATATTGCATGTTACAAATGTTCAAAAAACTACACCAATGAATAAACAAGCCAAAAAATATGAAACCTAATGAACGCTACTTTAATATATGTTGCCAGATGTATTAAAAGATACTTATAAAATATGGAATAAATTATAACGAATATAATAATTGCGTGAGGCTTATTAAAATCGTTTGTATAATAAAGTTATAAAAATGTCATCGTTCGCGAAATAAAAATGTAGCTGAAATAATCGTTTGCAAAGGTATAACAGCTTATTAGTTATTTAATTGTTTGTTACCAGTGGTTTCAATACGCCTCTTAAGTTATGAATATAAAGTGTGTGTAAGTAATTGTTTCAGCTAGTCGATTAATTTAATCTTCCTTATGCATTGAATACAGAATTAATTCCAACTACAATACATGTATCATATACA
Source organism: Nephila pilipes (assembly GCA_019974015.1). Taxonomy (NCBI): domain Eukaryota; kingdom Metazoa; phylum Arthropoda; class Arachnida; order Araneae; family Nephilidae; genus Nephila; species Nephila pilipes. Next base: position 3,239 of record BMAW01040865.1, read on the forward strand.
CATAATAACAATAGATATAATGCATGCATTCATGAATATTTATCTTACATGAAGAAATATTAATCAAATTATGCATAATACTGATTTATTAATATTTCATTTTAGAAAAAATATATGCCTGTATAATCCTTTTGAAAAGCTATCTTACCAAAAAATTGTAAAAATTAATTTAAAAAATCTGTTATAGAAACTTGAATTATTTTCTAAAGTCATATATAATAAGATAAATAATAAATTAAGATTGAATACAATATTAATTTGAAATTATTTAACACATAGTGTTCCGTACAAAAATATAAAATAAATCCAATGAACTGATTTAAAGATGTGTTTTGTAGAAAATTATTAACCTTAAAAACCCAGTTTAGAAATATTTATTTGAAAATAAATCGATGATTTTTTAATTTGAAGTAATGAAAAAAAATCCATACATAATACTTTATTTCGATCAGGCGTGAATCGAAATTAATACATATTAACTCACTCACATTTTTATTCGTCATTGCGTAGAAAAATTTTACACACTGAAAGATTTTTATTGCTTTAACCCATTCAGAACCGTGATCACATGTACGTGATCGAGTGATTCTTCCTTTACGATAACGTATATGTGACGAGACTATCCGAATTTGGAGGCCCCTTGATCATACCGGAGGGATTTTAAATCGGAATGCTAGATTTAAGTTTTATATTATTAAGTCTTGTTTGATATTTGTATTTATTTTTTATTATATATTTTAAACTTTATATTTTATGATTTATGTTATTTTATTTAATTATTAAATGTTATTACAAATACGTACTATGCAGCATTATATTTTATTTATTTATTTGTTATATTTTATTACATTTACTTTCTATGTTATATTATATTTTATTTATTTATTATATTTTTATTATATTTATTTATTATATTTTTATTTTATTTATTTATTTATTATATTTTTATTATATTTATTTATTTATTATATTTATTTTTTTATTTTATTTATTTATTTATTATATTTTTATTATATTTATTTATTTATATTTTGCATTTACTTTTATTACATTTACTTATTGGTTTTCTATATTTCATTATTTTATTTAGTTTTTACATGTTGTTAGTTGTCATTTATTTATTTATTATATTTTTCATTTATTTACTTTATTATATTTATTTTATTTTATTATATTTTATTTTGTTGTATTATTACATTTTGTTATTAATTTATTATTATGTATTTATTATTCATATTTATATTATGTTCATTTTTTTGTTGACGGTTTTGTTTTTCTTTTGTTATAGTTTTATTTAACTTACTAGTTTCATGTTTTGTTTATCATTTTTTTGATAATTATTTATAAGATTATATTTATTATTTATTTATCATTTATATATTTACTTTATTTAATATATTTTATTTATCATATATTATATTTTATTTATCATATATCATTTTTACTTTGGTATTAGTTTAATTTCTATTATTATTGTCCATTTATTTATCATTTTATTATTATATACATGTTAATTTTGATGTTTGATTTATATTTTTACGTTATTTGTATCTTGTTTGTTTCACGACTCTTATATGCTTTTTATTTCTGTTGATTTTTGTAATATACCTTTATTTATATTATTGTATTGTTAGTTGTTGATTCAGCTAGTTTAATGGCTCATTCTTTATTTAACTATTTTATTTATCTTTTTGCTTATTATTATTTTATTGTATTTTTTATTTGTTGTTAGTTTAGTTTATTTTATTTAATCTTCATTATATTTTGTTATTGCACTTGATTTTTTATTATATATTTTATTTATTTATTATACTTTTTAATTTATTTATTATACTTTTTAATTTATTTATTATACTTTTTAATTTATTTATTATACTTTTTAATTTATTTATTATACTTCATTTACTTATTTGTTATTATATATGCTTTATTTACTTATTTATTTTATGTTTTATTTATTTATTTTCTTATCTTTATTATATTTTTTTTATAATATTGTATATTTATTTTATTATAATTTATTTCCTTATTTTATTTATTTATTTTATTTCATTTCAACGTATTTTACTGTAATAATAATTTTATATAAGTTTTTAAATAAAATTAGGCTTAAAATAGGGGAAATCGTCCGGTCCCGTACATACGTACACTTTCAGAGCTCGGGGGCATAGGGGTGCACTTCTTTCGTCCGTCCTGAACGGTTTAATAGAATTGATAAACATATTTAACCAACTTAAGTTAGAGAAGGGATCCAGTTTAATCTCTTTAATGGGGCACGACCTGAACTATGGTGGTGAAAGATTAGCGATTTTACCGGATTACCGAGAGTCAGAGGATTAGTTTTAATGGGATGCCAAAACAAAAATTACTCTCGATAAAAATTTAGATATTAAATCATGTATTTGATGTACTTACGTACATTCTCAGCTTGTTTAGATCTTAACACGAGATTACCAACAATTTGACTATACCTTTATCCACCGATTCCATTCAAAATGACTGGTCTTAGAAAAAATGGTTAGTTGTATTTCCAGTCTTTACATATTTAAGAAAAGTGATAAATTACTCCAATTAGATTAATTGTAATATATTATATTAATTATGAATTCATTCCTTAGTTAGTTAAAAGGTAATAATATTAAAGTTCTTTTATTTTATAATTTAATTGTCGTGTCCCAGAGCACATTACACTCACTCACACACACATATATATGTGTGTGTGTGTGTGTGAGTATTAACTATAAAGTATAATAGAAAACAGGAGATATCTTTCATTTTGCCATTTTGGGGGCCAGAAAAAAAATTATAAAAATAAATTGAAACTAATAATAAGATAATATTTCACTCTGTATTTAGTTTTCTTATCAAAGAATATAGTTTTAAATATTTCAGTATCCAAAAAAAAAATGTATCTTTCCAATACAGAAAATACAGGGTGATCAATTTAAAAGAGTACCCGTTGGGTTTTCTTATTACGCTTAAATCTGAAGGTTATGACAACTATTCTGACACTGAATTAAAATTGTTTGAACCTTGTTTAAGTGTGGGAAACAATTTCCACACCGTTGGACTGTTACAGATTAATTCGTGAGATAAAACAGATAGAGAGACGCACAATGTTACTTAATCGTGTGGTAATTTTATTTTTGAGAAACATAACTTAATTTAAATTTTTTCTATTATTATTTCTTACGGAAAATGTTGAAAATGTTCGCCATCAATGTGAATGCAAACATGAACAGTGTACCAAGTTTTTGACCAATGATTGTTTTTTCATCTTGGTTTTTTGATCAAATTGTTGGTGTGTCATTGACGAGATTTCTTCAGTTATGATTTGTTTTATTGCATCGATGTTTGCAGAACTTCTCTGGAAAACCCTATCTTTGAGATAACCTCACAAAAAAAATCTAACGGAGTAAGGTCTGGTGACCTTGGTGACCAAAGGCCTATTAAAATTAAACGGTCATCAAATAATTTCAAAAGCACTTTCATTGTTGGGTTTGACGTGTGTGGAGTGACTCCATCTTGCTGAAACCAGCAGTAACTCACCTGTATCTCCAGTGAAGCAATAAAAGTTTGAATAATGTTCAAGTACACTTTGGAATTCATTAAAATCAAAGAATTTGTTCATGCAGACGATTTTTATTGTTGCCTTTCATAAACTTACGAAATGAGCTTTCAAAAATAAAAAAAATAAAAACGTTGAGAGAAGCAGACGATTTACTTAAATCATTTGCGCAGAATCGGATTAAAAATTACTAATGATGTTCACGCGAATTTATGTTTAAAAAACGAGTTTTCCCATTTAGAAAGTGAAAAAAACAACGACACCCGCGCATTAAATATAGACATATTAAATAAGTAACGATGCTAAAAGTCTTGCTATACATATATTATTAGATGTTAGATAATACAAAAAACAAACGGTACTCTTTTAAATTGATCACCCTGCATAACTCAAAATTTCACGACGTAGCTAGAAATTGGTTTTCGAAACAAGACAAAAATTAATTTAAACACAGAAGCATTTTCAAATGTTTATTTGCTTATAAATCAAATATAACATATACAAAAATTTCAAAATGTGCATACAAAAATTATTCTTCGCAAATAAGAACGAAAATATATGTGCGGTAAATAAACATACAAGATCGAAGTTTGTTCTCGAATTTTAAAGCTCTTTCAAAATTGATGCCGAATGCAAAAAAAAAAAAAAAAAAAAAGAAAAGAAAAGGCCGTGGTCTATTATAATAAAATTGGTGATACAATAGGAGCACATACTTTGTAATGTGATTATATAACACCTGGTGGGCTATATCTGTTGCTTTCTTTTTAATTTTTTTTTTATTTATGTTAGGTATTTTGATAAATTCTTTTCGTAAAACCACATTAAAAAATTTCAATTAAAAATTGTTGGAATAAAAGGAATGCTTAAATACGGGTTTGACTGTATTGCATAGTAACGATTAACTAAATTTTTGATTCTTCATTTTATTTTTATAATTTAGTGAAAAAAATTACTGTGACTGAAGTAATAAATTTTTAATTCGACTCTAATTATTTCGATCAGATTTTATGCATTGAACAAGTCTATGATAGGTCTTATTTAAAATTATTGAATTTATTCAAAATGCTTATTGTAAATTAATTAATGATTATAAACATCTTCTAATAGTATCTTTTAATTTGAGACCTTATTGTCCGAAATATAGTTTTAACAACATATATACTTTATTTAATAAATAAATTCAAATGAACAAATTTTCGATTTTAGCTGATAGGCCTACCATACCACAAAAGCTTTTTTTAAAAAAAATTATTCAAATCAAGGCCAATATTATTACATGGAGGAAAAAATTACGAGAAATTGAATTAATTAAATTGCATGTATTATGAATTTAATTTCCTCTTAATAACATTTTATTGTAATTTTAAGAAACTTCTGTACTCCTGACCAGAAAAAAAATTGTAAATGCAATGAAGTTTATATTTTTATATAAAAATATTTTCCACACTCTTTATTCATTTCATTTGATTTACAATTACTTCGATAAGTAACTGCTCCAGTGATTGTAAGAGATTAATGATTATTTTTTATTATATCCTGATATTTTTTCTGTTTTCTTTTTGGAGGAACAAGATTAATATTTACAACACGGACTTACGGCAATATTATGTTCAGCAGGTTCCATTTGGTTGAAGATCAACATTAATATCATATTTCGGCAAAATCACTTAGTTTATTGAGAGATAAATAGTTGTATATCGGAGGCAAAGGGGACCATATCCTTTTTTGAAATGTTACAGATTGTTGATGGATTGATTGGTTATTTATACTTAGAAGCGACAGAGGGATCTTGGCGACGGATCCCCTTAATTTTGAACCTCAGTTGATGTGATTTGAGATATTCGCAATATTTTCTCACCACTAACCTGAGCGATTTTTTGGTGATTTTAATTGAATAAATTACAATTATCGACAAAAATGAAACGTTATTAGCTAAATTAGATAAAGATAGGAAGTGTAGTGAATTGAATTAGAGATATTGATACATGAGCGATATAGAATTGAAGGAAAGAGAAGGGGGAGAGAGAGGTTAGCGAAGAACTGATACATATTTGTAAATTGGATTGAATCATCGTAATCAATCGTTTATGTTAAGACATGGATCTTCTATAATGGAGAAGAGCTTGAATCGAAATGAGTGATTTGTTAAGTTAATTAATTATCTTGCTAAGAAAATAAACTAAGAGGAATTCGAGAGTTAAGAGGGATTCACGAGAGAGCGACTTAACGTATTCTATGTTGCTACTTAATAAATTGCTTTGTCCTGCTCTTACGTATCTTCAGTTGCAATTTTGAATTTTTCGACTATTTAATTAGATTTTAAGATGCCTGCAGAATTAAATAATGAAGGAAACACATTACACAGTGACCTAAGCTGGCACCTCCCTCTCCAAACTGCCACACTTCGGAACCTCGAAAGATTTAAAGTGCATCAGCTCCACAACATGACGGGTCTTTGGTGGCATCAGGACTCAAACCCACGACTCGACGGAAACAATGCCGATCGCGAGTTCGCAGTCGTGACCACTAGGCTACAGGGGCTACAAAATTTTACAGAAACGCAGCGTAAAGAGTTTTTATTGAGTAACTTTATTTACAGCTTGCTTGAAAATGAATATTTTTCAATAAGCCACGTACGTATTGCTTGGATTACTGACTTTTAAATTATACTTTTCAAGCCTTATTATTTTTTCAAAATTACTGTTTAAAAAATGAACAGTGCCTCTTACAGACTGCAGATATAGTTTATACGAATACTAACAAATATTTTCCAAAAAATTTTTGTCTCATTTTGTCAGAAAGAAAGAAAATATAGTCAGCCAAAATATTTCAAATGAGTGCAGTACTTGTTCTATTGCATTTTTTGAAAAATTTTATATGAATTTTCTCTCTCTTCATGCAGGCAGTGGATGTGATTGGATGGGGGCACAACTCCCCCCTTTTTTAAAGAAAAAAAATCAAATTTGTATTCCATATTCCATTTTAGCACCTAAAACTAGAAATTAGAGATAAAACATGTGCATAAATCTTATTGCTTAGCATTTGATTATTTTTCATTTTGTTTCTTTAATTATTGAAAGTTTTACTTAGCGGTAAATCGATTTTGCATCATGAACAAAATGCAATTTCATACCTTGTGGCTAACCATTTCTTAAACTACCAAAGAACTTACTGGTTGGATTTTGACAAATTATAATTTCTGTGGGGGGGGGGGGTTTTTTTTTTAAACAAGCATATTTTTTAAATTAAATTAACACTGATCATTTTTAATTTCTCGAAATACTTCTATCGAATCGTAATATATGCGTAATTTTGTTACTTTGTTAAAAGTTATGTTAAACAATATAAATAAAAATTTTAAAAAAAAACTGTTATACTCTAGTATTAAAACTAAACCACAGTTAAGTAGGTATAAACTGTCAACTCTGACTTCTTTGTCCAAACTCACTCAAAAAAGAGTCACAAATTCACCATTTCGTAACACCCCCTTATACTCTACCTCCCATTATTTGTTTGTCTATAATTTCTTTGCTCTCCCCCCCTTCTAATTCCCCATCCCCGCCTCTGCGTAAATATAGCGATTTGGATTCGTTACTAATATGCGGTATTGTGAAGCAATAAATATTAAGTCATGAAAATCTGCAACTACTTTATTCAAGCTTATTATGAGTTAAATCAAAATAATTTTCTAATGTAAGAATTTACTTAACGGTATCCTCAACCAACTGAGAATTCTATATATTTTGATAACAGCAAAGAGAAGGATTGACTAAACTGGATTTGACTCTAATAGACTTCTTGTGACTGGATCTGAATCATGTATGCACTCTTAGAATATCACATCATACTTGCTGGCATTTATTTAGTGTACATGCCAGTCTCGCTAATTCCTCTATCTACTCTTGTAACACCCTTTCTTCATCATTTAATTCTACTGTCATTTTCCCTTCTATTTGCACTGTCAATAATTACTAGACTCCAATTGAAGATACGTTAGTTGGATAATATACTTTTATTATCTCTGAAGAATAGATAAAGTCACTCTGGAATCTTACTCGCCAATCCTAGAATATAATTCTAAGTGAAGTCTTAGCTTACCAAAACATTCGTTCTGATTTCAATAATTTTCTTTAATAGTAGATTCGTATCTCAGTGCTTAGATTGAGAATCACTTCAATCTTCAAGATTAATAACGATATTTCAATCCAATTTACTAATAACTATCAGCTTGCAGCTATCCTCTATCTCTCTTCATTTTCATTTCAATTCTATTTCATTTATATTTCACTATTTCTAATTCAATTCATTTCACTTCTGTCTTCATCCATTTGATTTACCAAAACACATTTCGTTTTGATTGGGAAGAAATTGTAATTTTATGCAATTCAAATTACTATAAAATCCCTGAGGTTAATGAAGAGAAAATCGCGAATAGCTCAATGTCACATCCTTACTGTAATCTATCTAATACCTCCATTCTGAGAATATATCTTTCATTTACTATATTTCTTATACAGTAACGCTAATTTACATAAAATCTCGATTCTTTCACGAAGTGAGGTTCTCATATCAAATAACATATTAAATTAATTCCAGATGTTAGTTTAAAGGTAATGCGTGGGAGATCCGGTTACATGTATATCACGGATTTATTATGCTTATCAATGGCTTAAAAACATTTTCAACGGTTATTGTTATATGTGTTCTTTTTTATGTAAAACACGTTTGTTTCTTCTTTTTTTTTAGTCACCGTATGTTATTATTTTTAAATCAATTTCCAGTATAGTGTTTTGAAACTGCTATTACTAATATTAACTTGTGTTAACAGTTCATAATTTTATATGTCTCAATTTATGCATTTCATATCAAACATTTATTTTGTGATGTACATCAACACAGTAAATACTAATTAAAAATCAGTGCTACCCAGTGGAGTAGGGACATGGGATTTATAACCCCATAAAGATTGCTATGTATGAAACATTTTTAAACATTTTTTTGAAAAAAATTCAAAATAAATAAATTAATTAAAATTCGAAATCTTGTACTCTACATAAATATTCTTTTCACCTTGAAAATAAACAATAAACCATGAAATTAATTTTTATACGTGAGTTGAAGGGGGAGACACCCCCACCCCTCATGAAAATATTCTCATTACGCCTCTGATAGTACCTATAACTAACTCTAAGTAATAATTAAATATTAAATTAGCTTTTTTCAAATGTAAGTGTGTGTAAATATTTTTAAATAAGAAATTTTTAGAACTAACTGATTGAATTTTTAAATGCATCTTTAATTTTCGTTCTGCATTAGGAATTTTTTTTAATTTACTGGAACTACGTTGTTCTGTTTTCTCACGATATTTAGAATGTTCCAATTCGTAAATACGTCAGTGATTATTCATTTTTTGAAGTTTTTAAAATTTTAATTCACAAAAAAAAATTCCAAAATTAATTGATTATTGTTATACAATACATTGATTTTTTTCAACTCTATCGTTAATTTAAAGTAAGATAGATCGTTTATATACTAAGATCAATAAATATTTGCAAACGTAATCTTACCAGAAACGAATGGTATTAAATTTGAAAAATAAGAATGACTTAAGAGAGTTAATATCAATGAAGTTTTTTTTTAAAAAAAATTTAATTTTGGCATCAATTTCACACTTTTCGGCAGTGAATTAAAGTGTAAAATATAAATTTACGAGGAAAAAAGGAAATTTAAGAATGTTGTTAAATTTTCTAGTTTTTGTTTTTAACGACTAGGAATGATAAAAAAAATTATTCCATGGAACAAGATGTTTATGCAGTAATTCCTCAAATTATGTAAAAATTTCTTGATGCCATACTGAAATTATTTCCATTAAAATAGTTTTGATGCTTCAAATGTTTATCAATAACTAAGATATATAATCATATTTTTAGTCTGTCCTGTTTTTTCTTGTTTTGTTTATTCCTAAAAATAGAAATTAAATGTTTGCATCTATGCTTGTCATTAATTTCAAATAATGCATACGGAAAAATGGTTGCACTCACAATACGAATATCTTCTTTCTACTGATAAAACAACTGATAGAATAAGAGGAAAATGTGGTTAGAATAATGCGTCGTTTATCCTGTTTACCTTATTGATTCCTTATTATTCTGATATTCAATTATTTTTTGGAGTAGAAGGAAATCTAAATTTTTTTGTGTGATGGTTGCATTTATTTATCTTTTAAACACAGAATTCAAATTCACATTTATTTTTTTACTTTTATAATATAGTTATTGTGAGATGTGTGTCATATAATTGTATTTAATTTGAGAAAATTTCTGAAAAATATCGAAGGACCCTTACAAAGAAATAAATAAATATTCAGCTGAAAATAAGAATATGATACATTTGGGAGGGGGGAAAGAAATTTTTTTATTTTCTTATTGAGTTTTATCTTATAAGTCAACGATTTTATTATCTAATAATTCTTCGCATATAATTTCCAAACTGTTATTTAAATTTAATGATGGCGAATAAATGGTGAGATTTTTATTTTTGAACATAAAAAAAATGTATGCTTTGAATAAAATAAAACGAAATGGACTCAAAAGAATAAACATATATGTTGTTAACATATATTTCAAACGGAATTTCATTCGAAATATTTCTTTTAATCCAATTCAGATTCTTAAATCAGTTGAAAGAAATAAAATGAAACATTTATTTATTGTTATATGTATGAATTGCGCGAATAAATGTCGTGAAATGTTGCCACATAGTAGAAAAAATGGTGAAAATATTTTATGCAAATTACAATATTGCTTGCGAATTGTTTTATATTTTTGTGACTTCAAATCCAATAAGAAATCGGAGAAATATATGATACCAAAAAATCATAATGAAAGCGAATGATATGAGAGAGTTTCAAAAAATAATCGGGAATACCGTCCTTAACAACGTTTCAAAAAATTTAATGACCCAATTTGTTCCTCTGCAATACGTAACAATCACACCGACAAAAATTCATCAAAACGACCATTTGATCAAGCCATGAGTGATCATTGTAAAGCGAATCTTCTGTATAATGAGTTTCAGGATTAAATAACACATTCTGCTATTTTATCATTCCGATCCAGATAATGGCCCCAATGACTCTTTTATTCCCTCTACCTATCAAATGTTTCTCAAGAAATTCGATAAACAACACTAACGCCATCTGGGAGTAGCGAAAATCATTTTATCCTTCCTTTCGAACACCATAAAACCTGGCAACAAAGAACGAAAAGACTATTTTATGCTGTGCTTTGTTCTCTTCTCTTTCGTTCTATTTAATGCCACGCTATGAAAAGGCGAAAAGCAGTTCAGTAACTGAGAGAGAGAGCTTATCGAAGAAATAACTAAAAGCTATCGAATTCTCCAATGAAGATTATTTTTCACCTGCGTTAGGCTTAAAACAAATCTTTTTCTGGTTCTTCCATAAATATGATTACATTTTATTCGTTAATTGATCAGTGCTGTTCCAGGATGAGGTATTTAAATCAGAACCGCTTTGTGTAGGTTCTTTTATGAATAATGCGCTCTGATTACAGGTTATTTGAATTGCAGAATCGTTCTAATCGAATTAAGTATGGCGGACGAAGGGTTCTGTGATGTTCGTTTATGTGATCGAGGATATTTTGGAAAAGAATTAGATTTATATGTTTTTAAAAACTTCCTCTTATATTAAGTTAAGTACAAAATGTTTAATAAATTAGCGTGTCAAAATTATTTTTCACAAAATATCTATTCATCTTTTAAATATTAAATTAATGTTAAATTCGAATTCTGGAACAATTCAGCACAAAGATAGTTTTTACCTATAATTACATAACATTATTAAATCTGATGTTAAAAATTTTTAATTTTTATTTGAAAAAAAAAAAATAAATAAAGAATATTTTTAACTAAAAACGAACAAGATTACGAGACGAAGTTTTTATATTTTAATTGTAGCGTGTTAATATTCCAAAAATCGACTCCAAAATTTGAAATGTTAAGAATAATTCGAATATTAAATATGTGTTATAATTACAAATGTATTTAAATATCATTATGTAAGTATGAAGTCAAAATCGATAAATAATCAACAATTTTTATTATTTACGTTCTCACTATATGATTAACTAGATCTGCAGCAATTTTTATAATTATTATTCTTTTCTATACAAAAAATATCTGACCAAATAAATAAAATATTCATTTAACATTTCCATCGTGTCCGTTTGAACATATAAAAGTATAAATTATTACAAATCATTTAGTGAATATCTAAGACTGTTATGGTTATTATATATTATTTAATAAAATACAATATATATATATATATTTTAAATAATAATAAATAATTCACTGGAAACATAAATACAGCTCACTGATTAACGGAAGATATCGTTCATTAGCATCCATGCAATATAGAAATAAAATTTCTTTTAAAATAAATAGCTTTCGAATGCAATATAGAAATAAAAATGGTAGAACATATAAATTGAAATTCTTATACTATTAATAATAATTACTTATTCATTCCCGAAGCATGTATACTCATGGTGACTTCAATTTAAATTTTAAACTTTTAATAACGTAAGGAAATGTTAGCTTCGTATTCCGTCGTAGTATTTTCGAATAAAGAACAAGGAATAAAAAATATATTTAACATTGCTAATAAGTATATTTAAAAACAATGCTTTGACATTTTAGACTTCATATTTTTTTAGGATTAGAAAACGTCAAGTGCTTTTACATTTTCCTTCTTTTTGAATAAAAATATTCTAAAAATAGATATGCTTTGTAAATATGAATGGATTTTAATTAAACATCAAAGTATTTGTCGATTATTTTCCGGTTTATTTCTTACAGACAAAAGAGACATCATCAATGCCATTTTCATCTTTAACTTTTTTCTTATTATTCCATTCTGAAATGAAATTTTTCTGTAATCTGCTTTGCTTCTGACAGTGATATACAAATTCTTTAAAAAATAAATTTTAACAAAACCAGAATATTTATTTCCTATTATTCAATGGTACAAAATTGTAGATTTTTATAGGTTATAAAATGATCTCACAATTTTACAATGAGAAAAACACAGAAGTAAAATTATAATTAATTATTCTTCAAATACTTCAAATAAATAAAATAAAATACTTCAATGAATTCAACATACACGACAATTCAATACGTAATTTTTCAAATTACTGAATAATTTGAAGAATATTTTTTTACGGAACTGTTTGTATTAATATGCATCATCGATAAAATCTCATCATCAACTGCCGATTAACCTTCAATATCTATAAAGAAAACACACTACACATTGGAGAAGAAACAATATTTTCAAATATTCTTATAAATGATAAAATATTTAGGTATTTATTGAATTCGCGTTAAAAGTCTGTAGGATATAATAGCACCTGTTACTGGACAGCAATTATTTTCTAAAATTTTCCTTTTTTTAATTTTTATTAAACAAAACAACCCAATTAAAAATAATTCTAATTAAACAGCAGCTTTTGATTCACCTTACAAGATTTCCGTAATCTAACATAATTCAGCTGGCGTACAAATTACTAGCATTCACAAAGGAAGTGTAACAAACAAGCCATATTGAGGCAAATTTTCAATATGTTCTACGCCGTAATAGTTGGCAGCCATTGAAATAAACAGCCGATAAGTATGAAATTTTGTACATTCTTAACGTCTTGTTAGATACGAAACATCGCATTTATTAAACCACGCCATGAAAAATGGCGGCTAAATGATGGGTTCCCTTTTGTTGCGCTTTGGAAGTTGGAAAGATGTGTATTGTTCTCAGTTATTAATATTTCGGAGTCATTGTTACACCAAAAGCTCGCTTCTAGTCTTTTATTCTGTTGCGATATTTAAGTATTCGCAACATGAATACTGATTTCTTCATTCGTTCCAATTACTAGTCCTTCTGCGAATCTTTTATTCTTTCATTCTG
>BMAW01040865.1:25829-49178 GCA_019974015.1 Nephila pilipes
ATATATATATATATATATATATATATATATATATATATATATACTCGTATGTATACATATATAAATTTAGAATTTATATATTAAACTGAATAACACAAAATTTCTTAAAATTTACAAATGAACTAAGAAATTATTTCAGAAGTTAATATTATAAAAACAAATGTAAAAATCACAACTTAACCATTAAGAAAAAAGACACGAACCAATCCAAAACCAGAAAGATAAAAATTGTAAATTGAAAAGCGAAAGGTAATACATAAGACAAGTTTAACTAGAAACGAAATATTACAGAATCAAAAGAAAGTAAATTAAAATTAATCGTCAAAAACCAGAAATATATATAAAAAAAGATGTAATAATTCATATATATATATATATATATATATATATATGTAATGATTTAACTTTAATTTAATAATTTCTCTCAATAATAATTTAAAATTTTCTATTCTGTCCCATACCCCCCTAATTCAAAAGTAAAGAGTTCATTCTTATTTCCCGATACCATTCCAAATTATCCTATTATTTATTAGATCACAAGCTCAAAAAATTTGTTTAATCCCTTTTTCCCACGATCGTAAATCTGCCAAAATAATCCCTATTAGACTCCTAGTCTATTTTGAAATTCCACCAGAATCCTTAATTCTGTACCACGTGTTATGTGACGTTTATTATGAAAGACCCCTTCTATATAACCAAAAACACAACGAAATTCTCTCTCTTGCTCATACACTCCTCTCTGATGAATGAGATTTTTATAGTGTTTTCGCTTCGGCCATGTATGCAGAATAAATAATAAAAAAAAAAACTTTTCAGCCATAAATGCAGACTGTGTCATTAGTCTTGAACTAACCTTTTAAATATCTTTCATATATATATATATATATATATATATATATATATATATATATATATATATATATATATATATATATATATATATATATATCTGTGTGTGTGTGTCTAATGATTTCACTTAAATTTAAGTTAATTTCCTAATTTATCCAAAACTTAAATTATTACAGTGAGGAGTTCATTTTTATTTTCTGATACAATTCCATTAAATCTTTTATATTATTCGATCATGGGATTTCTAAATTTGCTCAGATCTGCAATTATCACGTTTCAAACCAGCAGGGATTATCTTTAAATATTTTGTCTCTCCATGTAAAATACCCAAAGATCCCTACATCAGTTGATCTGAATAATCCTTACTTTGACTTCCCAAACAGGGAAAAGTTTCGATCATTTCGTTCTTTATTGCTGGTCTTGGTGGACGCATGTCTGGCTCCCTCCCCAATGAATCTGCCTCTCCTGTCGTGTAATATTAATAAATTCTTAATTTCAATTACGTAAAGTTTCTTTTTTGTGCCATACGTAAAATTAAACATGTTTTAAAGTTCAATAGTTACAAAAGTAATAGTATATATATATATATCTGTGTGTGTGTGCTTGTATGTAGATATATGTTATAAATTCGTGAGAGTATTATTTAATTTGGGTGTTAAAAATATGTGAAGTAATCTATTAATAATATTAATTTTAATTTTCTTATACAATGCAATAATTCTATAAGAAATGTCTTCCTGGCAAATTATAACTACTGTAAAAGAGTTAATATTCTCAAGATGTTTATTATTTAACTGTATGTAGAATTTCTTGCATATAATAGTACAATTATAACATAATAAATCTGTCATGAAGAATAATAATAGCTGGGTTTTTTTTAAAGAAAATTTCAAATAAATATCATCGTTCTTCTACTTTTTTTTGAATTACTAATTTTTTAATATCATTATCAATACAATTTTCATACTTCTTGAAGGCATCTAATGGAAGACCGTGGTTCTTAGCTAATTTTGTAATAAAGTTAACAATATCTGAGATAATTTGTTTTCGAACATGAATGCTACTTTTTGAAGTTTTAAGTTATTATTATAATTAAAAATAATACGACCCCTTTTATTAGTGTATTTAAAAACTTATTTAATATTCAGGTTTTTATTAGGTATTAATTTTTTATATATATTTAGTGAGAAGAGATTATTAAAATTAAGCTTATCTCGAAGGATTTATTCATAAACTTATTAATATATTTAAGAATAATCTATTTTTGAGGCTCTAAATTATAATCTTTAACAACTTATTTATGTAACAAATAGTTTGTTATATCCTTAATTAAATAAATGCATGTACTCTATTTCATTATGACGTAATACTATTTTTGAATACTTTATATGAAGGATTTTTTTTTATTTAATGCAGAACATTATAACAAACAAAAAATTACATAAAGATTCTTTGTAAAGTGGATGAATTATTTTTACCAAGCGATTAAGAAATATTTAAGTAATAAATTTTAATTTAGTAACAATTTAATAATGTAAATTAATTAAAGAAAGTAATTCAATAATTTTTCACAAATTTTAAAATTAGGTTACATCCATGATTATTTTACAAATATGAAAAAAAAAAAAAAAAAAAAAATAGTTTGTTACATCCTAAATTAAGTGAAGGTCACAAAATGATGAGAAAGAGTAACTCTCACTAAAACAGAGACGAATTTAAACTTGCATATAAAATTAATTTTTTCTATACCTTAAGAACACGAAAAAAAAAAAAAAGCAGGGGGGGGGGGGGACCAAAAAGCGATGGATATCTGTATACAAAATAATCCTGCCATTACCATCAAATATTTATGACCCCAAAAATTTCGAAACTATGTATTAAGTCATCCAGACGTTCTCATTTCGTACCAAACCCTAATTGCCCGGCATGCACAGCCCTGGGTGTATATCAGCAAAGTGCTCTTGCTTCATCGGTTGCACTGTAAGGTCACCACCGTTTCGCCAAACGAAGGTCAAATGTGAACTCTAAAGAGTTCCGCGTATGAAAATATGAGCAGGTCACGATCGAGGGGGGAGAGAGGGGAGACAAAGCGATAAAAATCTACCCCCTGTATACATCGCTAGGGATGAGGAAGTAAAAGGAAATGCTTGTATAGCGGTGAACTAACCAAGCGGTAATAGTTTTCTCACTTTCACTCACTCCCCTTTTTGAAAAGAATTTTTTTTTTTTTTTTTGGAAAAGGGAAACTTTGTTTATCGATGGTGTAATGTTTTTGCAAAAGGTGGGTGGTACAAAAGAGGTAAAAAGGGTTTATTTGTTAAGAAAATGGTAACTTAAATAAATTTGCAGTGAATGAGAAACAAAAATGCCGAAAAGCCATTTTCATTACTTATTTTTCAGATATTTTATTTTTGTTTTCTTGATTTGGAAAGTAATTTAGCAAGTACTATCGGATATCTGCTCTAAAAGGCTTTTAATTGCGGTACTTTTGCAAATTCTGTATTTCGAATTCATTAATATTTTGAATCAGTTAATAATTTAAAGGGTCTTTTGGAAGACGAATTAAATATGATAGTTGAGGTTCTGCTTAATTAAAATTTCAGATATATTTTTCATAATATTAGGTCACAAGAACTTCCGTCATAAGACACAGAGGCTTAAATTAATCTATTTAAAATTTTTTTAAAAAATTAACATCAGTTTTGATATTTATTTTTTGAAAGAAAAAACATATTTTGAAAACATTTTTAAAGATTTTTTTTATTTTTAATTATAACTTTGGTATATAGATGGCAGTACTGTCTTTTATGATGAATAATTACTTTTAGGGAATATATCTTTCGAAAGCACGATTATTTCAATGTCGGTTAAATTTTGTGTGAACTATTTACTTCAATTTAATTTTTATAATTTGTCTTTTCCTTTGATTTAATGCAGTCGACAATTAGGTATTTTTTTTATAGATTTTTTTTTAAATATGAATTGTTTTCTCTTTGGGAGGGGGGGTGTTTTATTATTAATGGCTCGTGAATTTAGATTTTTTTATAATGTTATTATTATTAGCTATTATTGCTTGCAATGGCTGGATCATCAATACACTTATAAAAAGCTCTACTATTCTAAGCCACTGGCAGTATTAAATATATTTGTTTCCATTTAGTTTATACTTAAGGTATTTTTATTCTTTCGATTTTCTGTAGTTGTTTTATTCTGTTTCTTTCGTGTTTTTTTTTTCATAATTATTTTTGTAAATGATATCTATTATTACTCAAATTTTTAATTTTAAATAATCTTTAATTTTAGATATTTTTTATTTTTATTATGGCGTTACATTTTTGTTCTTTCAGCTTTCATATTATAACTTTAATTTCCTTTTTATATTGTTTAATGTATTACACACACACACACGCGCGCGCGCGCACACACACACACGCACACACACACGCACACACACGCACACTCACACACACACGCACACACACATACATACATATATATATATATAAAGTCTATCGGAAAGTTCTGTTAGTTTTGGAAGTGAAAGACTATAATACATTTTTCATACATTTAATAATAGTTATATTACAATCTAATTACCGTTGCTAGTTATAACCTATTGCCGGAGTGACGATAATTTGTAAATAATATTTTTAAAAAAATGTTCTGTCTTTAGAAGCAAAGACTTCGGGTTGTATTTGGCTAACATTTGCCTCAATTTTAATTTTTTCCCCTTCAAAATATTGTGCTGGGAAAGAAACAGGTGATAATCGAAATGTGCTCGGTCTGGAGAGTATGGTGGATGCAACAAATTTCCTAACCAAGCTCTGCGAGTTTCTGAAACAAAAACGCCAAAACAGGTTGCTTGGGTCTGGTTTTATCATGAGATGATGCGCTTCTTATTGAACATCGTCGGCCTCTTTTCTTTGAGTGCTTTGTTTAAATCACCCATTTTGTGTCAGTATCTCCCGAATTGAATTTTTAGTTATGTTTCAAAAGTTCGTAATGTATTGGTCCTTGGATTTCTCACCCTTCACATAGCATTCTCTTATTCAGGATCAAGCTCGGTTTAGAGGAGAAGAGGGCAGATTCTCCGAGGGCTCCATCATGTCCTTTTCCTTACTTTGTTTTCCTAGATAATCTATTTTTCATCTTTAGTTATCATAAGGTTCAATAAGGCCGGGTTTTTGTTCCGAGCAAGATGAGATATGTTTATGACGGCGCGATTAAACACGTTTTTCTCTCTTAACTCATGAGTCTCTTATCTGGAATACTTAAAGAACGATATTAGCAATGATTGAAAGTATATTGTACAGTAAATATTATTAAAGGTTTGAAAAATGCATCGTTTTTTCGACTTTTTAGGGAGGATCTTCAGAATGTTGTTTACAATAGTAGTGATGACGGACAGTGAGGGAGTTATTTTGTTGCTTTGTAAAGAACGACTCGCAGATGCTTTCCAAATTTCATGGAGACAACACCCTGTCCTTCTTGAGAAAATGAATGGTATATAATACCTTCTTCCTTTTTAAAATTAAATTTAATAAATAATAAACCTTCGCACAAATGACATTGGATGGACAGTTCAAGCGTCTACGCATATATATATATATATATATATATATATATATATATATATATGAGCGTGTATGTGTGTGTGTAATGATTCAACATTAATTTATAATAGTTTCACTGAAAAATAGTTTAATTTCCTAATTTTCCCCATTCTCTCCTTTAAAAGAACAGCATTCATTCTTAATTCCTGATACCACTCGTTTTTAACTTTAATTCATGCAATTACGTGGTCTTGAGACCTGTAATGTCAGCCTTTCCCACGGATTCAGACCTGTAAGGATAATCCCTACAAGACTTTCTGTCTGCAGCTAAAGTCCCTAAGAATCCCTACACGTATACCCCGTGATCTATTACATCTAAAAGGGAAATTTTTTTTTATAAAGCTCATAGTAAGGGAAAATTCTGGCTTTTTTTCTTCGGCCGTGATGGACGAACCCGCGCTGCTAATCTCTTCAAAATGTATACTGTAAATCATATTGTAACTGTAAAAATATACTGTAACTCATGGAATCAAACGGCGGAGTTGTATCTCCAGTTCTCCCGCTTTTGCTCTACTTGTAACTTTGCTGCTCTGAGCTCTGTATTGAAAGGCTGCTTCCGTTGTGATGTTTACCATGAAATATCCTTAACAATGAAGATGATGCTCAAATTTGACAATAAATTGATATTTCAGCAACCACATTAGTCTAAATTGAAAGAAGTCATATAATCCTTACACACACCCACCCACCCACACACCCACACACACACACACACACACACACACACATCTGTGTGTATGAGAGAGAGTGTAAAAATCAAGATCTATTGACATCGAGATAAATTACTTCAATTTAGTAAACAAAATTATTCCCATTTGGTGATGAAACTGGCGAAATTCTAGAACGACTTTCTAATTTGGCTAATAGACTCCACGCTAATCTAGTTTGCAAAAAGGTATTTTAAAGACTTAATTTTACAAATATATGAATAAATTTAATTATTTTAGAGAAAAACAACATGTATCGATTAGTAAAATAAACAAAATAAAAGGAACAACTACTTTTTTTGTCTCAAAAGGTACAAGAAGAATTCAAAGGCTTTTTTTTTTATTGAAAGTTATTTCGTGTATTGATGATAATATCTCATAATTTACTTTCTTGTTTGAAAACATTTTCAAGAAAAACAACAATAAAAATGAAAATAACTGGCTTAAACTAAATTCGAAGTTAAGAAGTTAAAAAAGTTTGTGAAAACTATTTAATGAAAAAATGTATAAAGCTCTATGAAAATGGTAAATAAAATTTTTATCTCCAAGAAATAAAAGGTGTTTATGTAAACATTCATGCAAACATACATAAACATTTTATACATCACTTGCAAAAATTACAAGTTTGAAGATTCGAAAGAAATAGACATTAAAATTTAAAATAATATATTAAATAAAAGTAAAATAATGACACAAGTTAAAACTTTTTTTTATTATTAACTTTAAATAAAAAAAAATTATCTCTCTCTCTCAGTTGCTCATATATACACAAATATATCATAAATCACTTACAAAATATACGTGCATGTGTTAACTACATTTAAATTACAAACCCCGGCATTTTATTAAATAAAATAACACATAACAAGCTTAGATAAATATACATTCGCAGAATTTTTAACAACCAGGAAAGTTTCAAAAAGAAAAACTTGAAATAACAAAATAATATTTATAATGCCGACTTAGTTATTTCGTGATCGTCTGTTCCTATTCCAAATGAATACTTCAGAAGCATTTAAGGTTAAAAATATATATCCTGTTATCTTTCCAAAACCTTTGGGGTCGTTAAAAGATGTTTGAATTCTACTCTTCCATTTTTTCACGATTCATGATCTAAGGTCAGGGTCACTAAAAGCACCTTCGAACAATGACGCCTGCCCTTACAAAGGGCCTCTTTGAGCCCTTCCCTTCAAATAGGCTCGTCTGACATATTCGACAAACTTTATAATCAAATGGATTATTTTTTTTAAAGCTTACAGACCGTGGCATAAAAACAGATGCATGTTTGGAAATTTTATACCGAATTTTCAAGGTAATTTTTTTTGAGATATGCTAAGCCAAACGATATTTTTATATCCAATTTTAGTGTCACGTAACATCATGATCGGCAATGAATTATGTTAATTGTTAATAAAGATAAAAAAAACAAATTAAGCAAGCTAAAATTGAATAAAAACATTAAAGTTTCGATTGCTTTTTAAAAAATAAGAAAGGAGGAAAAATAATAATACGGAATTAAAAAAATAAATACAAATATAATAGTTCTTTGTATTTGATATTTCTCTCCAAAAATAGTTTATTATAGATACATGGTTATAAGTATAATAATATTTATAAAATAAAGTATAGGGAGCACTCCAAATTTGACGATTTTTGAGTTCAATAACATATGATATAGTTCTTGCAATATTATTACGTTTTACAATATTATTTGTTTAGTAATCTTAAGATTGTTTAGCGACTTATTTCAAAAGCCAAAAAAAAAAGTCGCCACTCTGCACCCGATATTTTATTTTAACTGAAAAAGAAATGTCTGTTTAGGCACAGGAAAGTTCTCTATTAGGCGAGTAACTCTATGATGTGAATTAAAATATATATATATAGGTTGTAGGGAAAATAATGCTAATTTTTTTATTGGATATCAAACATTCAAATCCATCATTAAGAAAATAATTTTACGAGTGAAATGTTGAAATTGGCAAAGACATTATTACCTTCAGACAAAAAAATAAATTTTTAAAAATTGTATTTGTTGAATTTAGAATGCGTGGATAAAATAGTTCAAATATTACTTTTATTAATAATTAAAATAATTAGAATTTTCTTGGTTAAAGATAACGGAAGAAAAAGTTAATTTTTTTTCCTCTTTTGCGGCGGTAGTTTTTATTAAAACTATTTATTCAAATATCATCTTTTCATTTCGTTAATTTTATTAGTCACCAAAAGGGCTATAATTTTTGAAAATTTGGTTAATTCACAAATTGGTCACCCAACTACTACTCAAAATAAAGTGTGAAACACAAATGACTTGTTTATAAATGGATTTTCTTTTAATTCACATTGTAACTATCTGGTTTAAATCTTTAAAAGCTTTTTTTTCACATTTTAAAGCTCTCAAATGAGCTGGAAATTTCCATACACGATTGTTTTGGATGACAATACGATAATTTAATTATAATGAATAAAATTGGTTGATTAAACTAATTATTTAAATAATTAAAATTTACGCCAAGTTTCTCGCCAAGTCGCCAAATGGTCACCAAATCCGACGTTTAATAATTTATCGTTTTCTTTAATTTTAATTACATTTGATTAACATGATGCTTAATTGAGCTAAAATTTATTACACGTATTAATTTTAGGTGATAAACGTCAAATAATAATCTAAATTATTAAAACTAATTATTGAATAAATTCAATTCGGCTCAACATATCCTTTTGCTCTTAAAATTTAAGGTATAAAACAATTATGTTACACAAAGTGTGAACTTTGAAACCCATGTTCAAAAAACTCATTTTTTACCGGTGTTATTTTCATTTTGCAGCAGCAATAATTACATTTAATTTAAAATATATTTAATTTAACTATTTTCTCGTTTGTTTTAGTTTTCATTACATTCAGATAACTCTCAAAGCAACTAGATTCTTGATTCTCTCTTACACTTCTTAAATTTCCTGCAAATTTAATTTTTCTTTTCATATGAAAAGCACTTTAATATTAATTTTTCCTGTTAGGTCTAGGCCAAAGTAATGCTCCAACAGATCTTCCAGATCCGGAGATTAAGAGTCGAAAGATTTGTGTGATCTTACCAAAATTGTTAACTTGTGTATTACATTTAACTTAAAGTAAATTCAAATTAATAATTAGTCACTTAAGGGGCTATTGTATAAGGTGAGGCATTTTGACGTACCAGATCACTTTTCAATTTTTTGCCTTTGTTTCAATTTTAATTACATGTAGCTAATATAATATTCAGTTAAATAATTTATCGCTTGCTTTAATTTTAAATACATTTAGTTTAAATATATTCAATTTAATAATTTATTGTTTGCTTTAATTTTAATATCAGAAAAGTTTACTAAAGTCAATTTCTCGATATTTCATCGTTTAATTCTTATATTTAATTGAATAATTTAATAATAACTATAAAAAAAAACACCTTGGGTGGATAAATCTATTCTTCGCAAAATATTACCTCGAATATTTTTTTACAAAAATAAATTCGTGGAATATTAGTATATTTGTCATTTGCTTTAATTTTAGTTTCTGACAAGAATATCATTGTCCACTTCAATATTTTATCGATAGCTTGTATTCTTAGATTTAATTGAATAATTTATTGGTTATTAAAAAAAAAGAAAGCTTCCCTGAGTTATAATTATATTTCTTGTTTAATAAATAATTTAAAAAAAATAATAAATATGTATAAAAAAGTATTGAATTGTATGAATGAGGGAAAAAAGATAATAAAACGAAATTGCTTATTACAAGCAATTAAGATAAATTTAAATTAAAGCCACTATAGGAATTAAATGAATTTCAAAATAAAATTCTTATTCGTCCCATCTGAGTTTTAATCATAATAATTATTACATTCATATTTCACAAAATTAATAAAAACTACCAAAAAATTTAATTAAAATCTTTTGTCACAAAACTTTTGTTAACGTCTAGAAAAAACTGCCTGCGCAAAAATTATTATTTAATTTGTTTATTTTTCGATTTTAGCTGATATATTTCTTTTACTTTGTTCTATCAGTTCGGTTTAATCATTTTGCACTTATTAGCCCTTATGAAATCTTATTTTTTCAACTATACAATGTGAATAGCATTAAATGAAAATTAGTATATGTTTCACTTCTTTTCAGGAAATTATGTTTTCTAATTCTCATTCATAGATAAATCGAAGATTGTGGAAAATAAGAAAATTACTTTTCTCATTATATTTCGCCTTCTGTCATAATTAAAAAAAAACTAATTACATCCTATGAAAAGAAAATGGCTTCTTTGAAGGTTTTTATATTTACAATGACACATAAAAGCAAATTTTTACTCTTATATATTTAATACATGCTTAATAAAATATATTAAATTAAATTTAAATTAAATTGTTGTCTGACATGTGTACAATATATATTAAACATAATTTAATGCACATAAATTATTCATTGAAAGTTCAATAGTTCTTATTAATTTATAAATGCTAATAAGCTATTAATATGTATGCATAAAAACAAATGGATTAGAGAAAATTTAATTATAAGCAAAAAAAATAGCAAAATAATGTATAAGTGATTTTATTGCTCAATTTTCAATCGAAAATTTTTTATTGATTACAAACTTCAATAAAATGGAAAAAGACAGGGAAAATTAAGCAAAATTAATTGAGACATGTTAAAATGAAATTAGCAAAATCGATTTCAATTTTTCTTATTTATTTATTTTTTGAAAGTTTATTCAGGTTATAAAAGAATTTTCATCTTCGGTAGCGAGTTTATTTGATTATAAAAGTTTCAAGTGCTCATATTGGGTACACATCATCTTCCCTATCTATATCACAGGCTCACCAAAATGAATATTAATTAACATGAAGTAAACGTACTCACGTGCCCTAGGTTCCACAGAAGCAATTATTATCAAGGAAAAAAACAACGCTTCTTCAAAATCCTAATGTGTTATTATAAAAAAAAAAAGAAATAAATAAAATAAAATAAAAAATAAAACAGATGATTTTGCCTTGAATATCAATTATCAATTAAAATATTAAAATAAGAGCAAACGATAAATTATAGTAGACAATAATATTCAGTTCGGATATTAAAATAAAAGCAGATGATAAATATTGTATGAAATGTATCTTAGCAGTGTGAATATACTTTTTAGAAACTAAAAGTATAATAATCATAATGTATAACAATGCCAATTTTTCATAATGTATATAAATAATAATATTTTATAATGTATAACAATGCCAATATAATCATAATGTATATAAAGTTATTATAATCATAATGTATAACAATGCCAATATTTTGAACCTAAAATCCCGCATCCTTTATTTAATGCCTCCCAAATTTTTGTTGACTCAATTTTATCAAAATAACGATTTCTTAAGACATGTTAATCAGTAAACTAAATTAATGCAAAAAAAAATAAGCATTTTTTAAGACAAAAATTATGAGAACTAATTAAACAGAAAGTAAGTTTTTTCTGCGAAAAATTAGATTTTTAATAATTAGTATGCTTTCTACAAAATCTTTTAACTTGAAGTCGTGTTACATTATAGCCTGCTCAATTTTTTTTTTTCAAAAATATTAACGTGGTGCATCGCAAATTCTATAAACGAACATTTTTGCCCTAGAATAACCTTTTATGCACTTCCAAAACGAACTTAATACTCTTAACATTTCTTTTTTACAAGTCACCCTTTTGCTTTGGGAAAAAAAAACACTTTATCACCCGAGACGCTTTATTAAATAATAGTTAGCAGAACAAAACAACTGGTTTCAACTTCCAGTTAAAAACATTAATGAAATTCGGAGAACAAGCTACAAGTTGTAAAGCCTTCCCATTTTCATTTGAAAGGGGGGGGGGAATGACGCCAAAAAAGTAGTTCTCATTTACTTTTTTTTAAGTTCACATCTCTGAGAGATCATGCTATAAATGTTAAGGCCTTTTTTCGTGATGCTCTGCCCCTTTTATTGGCCTCCCAAGTAAAGGCCACTTTTTCTTCTGACCCAATTCACTTCAGTTCACTTATTCATCGCCAAAAGACTTCCGCAGTAGAACGGCTTCCACGGTTCGTTCTTTACTTTTTTTTTTTATTTTTATTTACATCTATTTTTTTCCGTCAGACGATTTTTTTTATCTCATTTTCGTCGTTTGGCATCTTGTAGGCAATCCAGATTAAGTAAATAAATAAAGATTGGAAGCATAAGGTTGGGAAGAAAAAAAAAGAAAAGAGGAAAATGGCGGGTGGGGGATATATAATCACGAGTTGAATTAACAAAGACGATGACCTGAATATGGAAAGAGATGATCGTGATTATTTACTCCGAACTTGATCTGAAGCGTGATTTGTTTTTCTTTCTTTTTTGTGTGTCATCGCGTGTGAGATGAGAATTGATGTTGTGATTGTCAGTATTGTTGTGCTATGAACCTAAGCAACACGCCCCTTTTTTGCATTATTCTTTTTTATTCTAAAACGATTTTAAAAGAATTTTTAAAATTCAAATCCTTTCAGGTGCAGATAGATAATAAAAATATGAAAAGGGTGATCATCGATAGCTAAAGAAATTTTATGTAAAGAGTATTATATAGTTTTTTTTCGTATTAGAGGATTTTATTTTTTCTAGGAAACTCAATGTTAGCTGGTGAAAAAGTAGATATAAGAATTTAATTGTATCAAAAAAAGAAGAAAAAACATTTGGCAGATTTCTGACATACTTTTCAATCAATTAATTTTTGGCGACGCTAAGAACAGGATTAAACTAATTTATCACAGATTTAAGATTTACGTACATTAGAGGCGTGGATTATGTGAATATACAAAATTAACATCTGATAAGATATAGTTCACACATGTCAGATGTCAAATTCGTTTTCTCTCTCCGCCAACCTTGTCTGCGGCATTTAGACTTTACAAGACTATCGGCTGAAAGTCTCAATATCAAAAGTAAATCAAAATGCCGCCAATAAGAGCGTATACAACTTCGATATTTTCTTAATATATCACATTCTATTGATGTTATGTGATTACTTGACTTATGTATCCGGTATTTTGAAGCAGCTGAAGTTGACTTAAAAGCTTCATCCGCACGCACACAAATGAGTAATAAGGATGTATACTGCATCAACTCTGATTATTTCCGAAAAACACCATCATGACTGCATCTTATAACTTAGAATAACAAATAACAGTTTTGGTGCTTTTCCATTTCGCCGCCATAGCGATAAAGTCGCCAAAATATGATACAATATCCGCCAACCAGATAATGTACACTGTATGTTGTCGCCAATAAAGTCTGCTTGGCGGATTTGCGCTAAATCGGAAATGGAAAAGTGCAATTTTTTTCTCGTCAAACAGCAATACTTCAAAATACAAGCATTCAACATTCAAAAGGAAATGTTGGTCAACTATAATAATATGTATTAAAACAAGTGGCTCGCGATACAATTCAAAGTGTGTCAGATTTAAAAATTAAAAAAAAAGTTGACAATATATTAAGATCACAAAACTGTCGATAAATCAAAATTAAACCAATCGATTTTATTAGTCCTTTTTTTACAATAGTATAAGTACTGACAATGTGTGCCAATTCACTGAAGCAGAAACCGAACTTAGCGTCAACAGCTTCAAGTGAGATAAAAAATAAAATAAATGAAGAAATAATATGTTTGAGGCGCAACACAAAATAGCATAGAATATGTTTCACGTTTTTTAAATAGTGACTTTGTATAAAAAACCAATTAATGATAAAATAAATAAGTATTTAATTTAAATTAAGCTTCGTCAACATCGTAAACAGTTTCCCCAAATTGTTAAGTAATTCCATCTAGTCACTTCTTTTCTTTACCATGAATATAATATTAAAATGAATCACGGGAACTAAATGTAGAAAATATGAGAGACGATTTTGAGGTGTTATTTTTTTTACGACCGATAAACCTATATGTGTAAGATAAATTTTACACCAAAAAAATGTATTGTAGTTGGTAGTTATTTGTCTCATTATTAATAAGAAAATGAAAACTTTCAGCTATTATTTCTCTACTGTCCACCAGATGACGCCGCAGTGAACTAAATGACGGCATCTACTGTAGTAAACTCCTATTAATAATTGGTTTTCAAAATATCTCATTTGGTAAATTTATTTTACCTTTTTTCATAAAACTTCAATGAATTACTTTGGGAAAGAAAATCTTTTACTATATTTGGTACTTTTTTAACTGTATTTGTAAAAATAGTTTTAGAAATTTCAGACTAAAATAATATGCAAATGTAGCTAGCATTCGCATTTTCAATGCCCCAATTTATTCCAGACCGGTGAGTAAGTTTCAATTCCATTTACGGAGAAGAAACTTTTAATATACTAACATTTTTCATAGAAATTAATACTGCTGATCATTAACTCATAGCTACTGAAATATTTATTTCTTGGTAACATTAATTTTAATTAATAATGAGCAACAAAATAGCGACATTCCTCTTAACGCAAATATTGAAATCGATTAATAGGAATAATACAAGGAACATGATATATGACCCAGAATATTATTGATTTGGAGTAGGGAATGTAGTTTTCCGCTTGAGTTAATAATATAGTAATAATTATATTATTAGATATATTAATATCAAATGTTATGAGCAATTAGTTGATTAATATTGTAATTTGAAGAAAATAACTAAAATGTTTAGTAAGCTAAAAGTAATCTTTTCTTTCTGATATCTTTCAATTTCAGTAATGGAAACAAACGAAATTGAATGATATTTAAACATCTCTGAACATAAATTTATTTTTTAAAGTTTCAACATAAGGGTATTATTTATTTCTTAAATAAAGTGTAGACACGGCCCAAAAATGTTAAATAAAAAAATTAAGGTTAATCAAATAAGGAAGGAATTTTACGAATTATAAATACTACGGTATGAGAAATTGTTATTACTGTGATTGAAGGAATTATTAATGCTATGATAATAATAGCCTCAAATATTGTCAATATAATTTAATTAACAAGACGTAGAAAATAATTAGATAATTGAATAAAAAAACCAAAATTCTCTTTCTTATGAAAGTAATATTTTTAATCCATTTTCTAGCAACTTGTACTCTTCTTCGCCATTAATAAGAATTAAATTTAGATTTTTAAAAACATTAAATTAATTTTTTTTCTTAATTTCCGTTAATCTTTCCATTAATTCAATTTGATACGCATAAAAAAATTCTATTTAAATAACATATTATTTAGTTATAAGAACTGACGAAACTATTCATTAAAATAAAATAAAATTGTCTGACGGGTTTTTTTAAGGAAAAAAAACTGTTTCGGAAAAAAAAGAAAAAAAAAAAAAAAGGGCCATCAAATTTTTGCATTGCAGTTATTTTTATGTTTAAAAATTAAATTGCTTTTTCTATATTTAATTTGATTGTCTTATGTTTCAAAACAATTAAAATTCCATTTGGTGATGAAATTATTTCAATGTTGTGCCGGAAATATTTTTTTTACACAAATTAATTTTATTTAAAAGCATTGAATAACATTAGAATACTTCGTTTATTGAATTTTATGGTCTCGAATGTGCTCGAATTTAAAAACAGTTATTAATTTTTAAATAATGCATACACATAGTCATTAATAAGTAATCTAGGTGCAATTCAACTTTAATGAAGGTCGAAATTTCTTTACAAGTAAATAACAAAGAAGAAATTCGAAATTCTATGAAATCATTTATCGATCTTACATTATGT
Organism: Nephila pilipes; assembly: GCA_019974015.1. Classification (NCBI taxonomy): domain Eukaryota; kingdom Metazoa; phylum Arthropoda; class Arachnida; order Araneae; family Nephilidae; genus Nephila; species Nephila pilipes. Next base: position 41,749 of record BMAW01040865.1, read on the forward strand.
TTGAAAAGAAACAAATAACTTCTGAGGAAATCATTATAATGGCTCTGTTGTCTGACTATTCGAATTATTCCGCTTAATAATTTAAATAGCGGGAAATAATTATCAAGAAACAAATAACGAAAAAGAGATTGTTCAATTTTCTAGGAAAATGCTCCATTCTTAGTCAATTTCTTTGAAATCGAAAATGGCGTAAAATGCGAAGATACTTCGTCTCTTATTCTGAACAGATTTTTGAAGCAATCAATATATTCAGAAGTTCAAAACAAGACCATTGTAAGTTGAAAAGAAGAAGAAACAGAATTTTTAAATTAGTTTTCCAATCGATGTAATCGATTGAAAAACATGATATCTTAAAGGTCTTGCATGTTACATCAAGAAATCCAATGTTTGTAACAGTGATTTGCATTTAACTTTTACAAATTCTTATTTCTTGGTTTTGAATTTATTCCCTTTTTTACCAATTATTTTTTAAATCTGATTAATTTTTTTTGGAAAAAGGAAGTATGATATTTTTTTTAAAAAAGATATATATTTAAAACTTCTAATGTGCATATGTCTTTTTATGCATTTAAATTGTTTGTTTTCGAATATTTTTTGTTCGTGTGCTTTACATCCTGCAGCTGTATACTGTCAAATTTTATCTTGAGTAGCAACATAGTGCTATTAATCTATTATTAAATTGAGCATTCAATCCAATACATATATTTGAATTTCTAAGTCCATTAGAGACTGTAAGTTTGCAGAGGAACTGAATGTACAGGGGTGTAATACCTGCAGCTAAGCCCTTCCTAGAGTTTTTTTTAGTACGCTGCTGAGTATAAGTTAAAGTGGCTGTGGTAGCTTAGTTGTCATGGTCGCGAATTTGTGGCCAACATTGTTACCGTCGAGTCATGATTTTGAGTCCTTTAGCCATTAAAAACCTGGGCTGATGCATATTAAATAAGACGAGGTTCCAAGTTTTCCCATCCGTGTTGTGTCATTCGGCTATTCGTGATTTTCTCTTCACTAATTTCGGAGATTTTTTGGTAATTTGAATTGCATACAATTACAACTTCATTCCAACCAAATGAAAGGCAATCAAGATAATTAGATGAAGATAAGAAGTGTAGTGAATAAAATTAGAAATAGTGATATGTAAGTGGAATATAATTGAAAGGAAAAAGAGAAAGGAAATAGAGGATAACGACAAAAACTGAATTGCAGCAAATCATCGTAGTTAATCGTTTATATTAAGAGTAGTTGAAAGAGATTCCTGATCAGAATAATAGGAGTCGAATCTACTACAATCAAGGAGTGCTTCAATTGACCGAGTGATGCTAAAACTATTATTTGAATATAAAATAGAATTAGCTGAGTTAAAAGGGATTAGAGAGAGAGTGATCTTGCACACATTCTTTAATAAAAATTAAAATATCTTGCCCTTTACTTACATATTTTTAGTTGTAGATTGGAATTTGTTGACCATTTACTTACATTTTAAAATGATAGAATAATCAAATATTGAAGGAAATACGTTATAAAGGGGTGTGGAAATTTGGAGAGGTAAGTGCCAGATGTGGTATTATTCTCGTCACTTGACCAAGGTTCGAAACTACAAAGTCCATCGCCAATGGCTCTTGTGTTGCTCTTAATGCGACATTAATAAAACAATCAATCGAGAATAAGTTAAAAACTCAAATATTAATAAACTGGAAATTAAAATATAACTTTTTTTTTGGAATTCATAAATTAAAGACATTGCATTGCAGATCGTTTTTATCAGGTTGAGATGATTGAGAAAATGAGGACACAAGCTAAGGGAGGGGGAATGGGAGCAGACAGAGTGTGAATTGAAATTAAATAAGATAAAGGGGGGCGTACTAGAGAGTATATTTCTGGGATGTTTGTACTTAGGGTCTTGAAGAGAAGGTATAGTATTTATATTGAACCAAATGACACCGAAGTTGTTATTTTGGAAATCAAAAAAAATTTCAAAGACATAAAAATAAATTTCTAGTGAAAAATGAAAGCTAAATTAAAAATACATTTCTAATTTATTTCTTTTCGAATGTCTTTCCGTGAAGTAAAAATAAAATTAAGCGTTCTTTCAAAATCAAACTGATTGCTTTTGGAATATAATTATATATATATATATATATATATATTCAGTGTAAGGAACAACAGATACATAATCCAGAACATTTATTTGATCTAAGACAAATATTTTTGTAGTATCTTATAAGAAATAATAATATTATATTAAATGGAAAACACCGTGTGCCTTTAAACACGTTATTTAAAAGTTTATGAGTAAAATAACTTATTGTGTTTTTTTCATTATAATATAAATAAAAAAAAAGTAATAAATAACTAAAACACAAAATACAGTGGAATAGAAAGTACAAATATATATAAAGTATTTATTCGAATCTAAGCCGCCATCGATTCTAAGCTGCGCCCCAAATTTTCAACACGTTTTTGTGAAAAAAGTAAATTTCAAAAATATTTATCGATATCCGATATTTACGAAAATAAAAAAAAAATTAAAATGAGAATTAATAAAAAGTAAATAATTTATTTTACCAGCATTAAAAACTTTTAAATACATACACGAACCTGTAATTGCTCGATTTGCCTCACCCAATAAATTTTTCCGCCTTCGATATTAAACCACACCCTATTTTCAGTAGCATTAACATTGAAAAGAAAGTGCGGCTTAGATTCGAATAAATATGATAGCTACGTTGATGTATATAAAAAATTTTCAACGATATTTTTCCATAAGAGAACAGAATTTTTGAATTGTATTCCTTTCTTTAGGTTTTTATATTCGCCTCTAAATCTGGTTATTATTTTAGTTTGTAGCTTTGGCTCTGTTCCATTTATTCCTTCAAAACACGTTGGGAATTTTATGTGGTGAAATTGAATTGGTGACCTCTCCCACTTAATGCAGATTAGATTAGAATTTTTGAAATGTAACGAATAGAATTGCGGAAAAAGGAGTTAAGTTGGAAGTAGAGAGAATACGCGGAAGCTGAAACGATGGGTGAATGAATGTGTTGACAAGTGTTGGAGTGATCAGATCACAGCCAGATGGGAATTTCTTAGAGTTAGTAAATTGGACCCTCATCTATTAATTCACTAAGGACTCGAACCCGACTGGTTCAGTAAGATGAGTAAACTTTATAATATTAAATCTTGTGAATCAGTTACTTATATAGAGAGGGATTCTTTCTATGGATGTAGTAGGTTAACAATTGAATTTTATTTATTCATAGATCAGCGGAGGCTCTCTTCAACAACAACGACAGAAATTAAAACGCTATAATAAGTTGCCCTATGGGGGAGCCCTTTTCGTCCAGTTGATAAGAGCACTACAACAAGCGAAAGGACAACTTTTCTTCTGACCCACTAGTCGAGGGTTTGCCGCAGGCTCTTCTGGTCAATTCTCTTCTCCTGCCACGGATATAAAACATCATTCCCAATGAAGAGCTTGAATACTATTGGGCATCACAGCTTAGATCTACTGGATGCATGTACCTCTGCTGTAAAAAATTTGCCTCAGTGCGTCTTTCTAAGACAACCATACACAAATCACAACTATTGATATATGGCTACTGCGCATGTGTCAAATAGATCCTCCATTTCAACTCGAGACAGCCGATGACGTCAAATGAAACTGTCAAAGTAAAACTTAGTACAACAGGAATGCATATTATTTCCAGTAATGGCTGGAAAAGCGACCTTCCTGACAAATATCGTTCAGAATGTTCCTTTTCATATCATCATGATGATATTGGAGGGGGAGTATGCAGCGGATCACTTCAACAATAATGCCAGAAGTTAAAACGTCTAATTAACTAGCTCGATCGGATATCCCTTTTGGTCTTGGTTTTTAGAGCACTGTAAAAAGTGACCTGACAATTTTTCTCTGGACTGATAAATCGGAGGCTTAAATTATTCCTGTCACTCAAGGTCAACCATCCCCTTTTCCCAATGCGACGGAGAACACATCAAGCGACGAAGATCTGAATAAATTAACTAGATAATCATCACTGTGTGACTTTCTATTCATTGGATTATTATTTCGTGGCTATGTAAATAATTAATAATTATAGCAGAAGGACATAATATCGAGAATTTACAAGTTAAAATATCTTAAAGTTGAATTTTCATTCCGACAAAGATTTTAAATTACGTCTTCTTTGGAGCTTTAAGAATAAATGCGAAGAAAAGAAATTTCTGAAAACAAATTGTTCTTTTTCGTATGAGTTTACAAATATAGAAATTTAAAATATTTATTTTAAATTAAAATATTTTGATAATGTGTGTTTAGCATAATATTTTAAAAAGAGCCAAATTTTATTTTATAAAATTCAATGTTTTGCAATATTTACTTTACGTGTAATACATGTAATCGATACGTTCTAACATTTAATAAAAATGAAAGGCTTACTAAAATATGAAAGTTAAAATACAATATCTCTGAGAAATATAGTTAGAAATACAGCTGCTCTATGTGTTTTTCTTTATTTCAAACTCTATCTGGAATAAAAATACATATTATTTTTTTACTTTTTAAAAAACATCAAAATATCTTTGTAAGTAAACATAAAATGAAGCAGATTTACTCAAAGCAAAAACGAAAAATATTTTAAGACTTGAGATTGAATTTTATAAACGTCATTTTTTCTGTGATAATATTAAATTTTGTATAAATTTATTATATATAAATTATTTTTATGGATAACAAAGATGTATTCTGTGTGCAAACTATTTCCTATTGAATATTCTTTCTATAAATGTTTTCATACTTAAACTGTATAAGACTTATGCACTATTAAAATAAATATTCCTTACATGTATTTTTATACTACATAACACTTAATGTAGTTCCGACTGAGTGAGTGAGTGAGTCTCTTAGTGAAATTTATTGTTTTATTAACATCGTACTTGAAACATTTTGATTGATTGATTGTTTATTAATGTTGCACTTAGAAACAACACAAGGGATATTAGTGATGGAGCTCATAATTTTAAGCATCGTTCAAATGACGAGGACGGCACTTGAGCTGGTATGTCTCTCACCAATCTTCTACCATGCTAACGACAGGACTTGATATCTTGACCATATTTAACGTACGTCACATCCGCTGCATGAAGGATCTTTATTGACATTAGAGCTTGAACCCACGACACAACGAAAACAACAACGGCCTCGGGTCCGCGACCATAACCAATAGACTACCACAACCACCGTACTAGAAACAACTGGATAGTTGTTGATAAAAATCCACATAGTCGTAAACCCCGTCAAGTTACGAAGACTGCACTTGAAGTGACACCTCCCTTTCCTTACTTCCACATCTCATCAAAGATAAATTTAACAGGTATCAACCTCAATACACGACGGTGTTTGGGAGTTACAGACTCAAGACAGCTGCAATAGCCGAGTGATCAAGACATCATACTGTCATTGTCAGTCATTGCTGTTTGAGCCATGCGCTCGAACCTGATTCCATCGAAAATCCATCGAGTAACATGACTGACGCATGTCAAATCTTTAGATGCCCGAAGTTCTTCAATTGGAGTACTGTGGAAGCTAGAAAAGTGTGACGTCAGCTCAGGTTCGACCTCGACACTTGACCGTGATTCAAAATTATGAGGTTCGCCGTCAATAACCCTTGTGTTGCTTCAAAGTCCGACGTTGATAACCCAATCAATCAATACAATACCCAAATCTCTACGTGTCGATTACAGGTCGTCCCTTCCTGAATTTGATTGATTGATTAATTTTTCTTTCATGAACTACTCTATGACTATGATACGGATCTCGCAATTTTGAACCACGAACAAATGACGAGAATGACGTCTAAACTGGCAATTCACTCTCCTAACTTCTACAATGCCAACGTGATTCTATTACGACTTGATAGATTTAACGTACGTCAGCTCCGCTACACGAAAGGTCCCTTCGAACACGTAGCTCAACAACATATCTGTATAATTACATTATCATTAAGGAATACTTATACTTTTCAGTCGTCATGATAGGTGGCGTTGCTAGCGCTAATATACAAATGTGATTGCAGTGAGTTTTGACAGATTTAACATATGTCAGCATCCTCTACATGACAGGTGTCTAGAGGCATTAGAACTCAAACACGCTGATCAATTGAAACATCGCCATTCCCATGTTCGATGCTTTGGCTATTGTGGCCCTTAAACTTCATGAGAATTGGCAGTGAAACAAAAATGAAGAAGAGTTTCACTCTATATCTGTATTATTCAACATTAAAGTATTTCGTTCTGTCGTCACGACAGGTGGCGCTGCTAGTGCTTCGACGACCGTTCTAGGAAAGCGGAACCGTTATCTGGTTGCCGAAATATTCCGGTGAATGGCGTTACTAAAACGTTGTCTATGTGAACTAGATGGCGTGGTTTTCCGAAAGATAGTTGAATGCAATGAAACAACGCCAATGATTTACAGAGACAACATTTTGGTGATGTCATGCACGATAATAATACGGCCGTTCTATAACGGCACCAGTTTCATTGGCAACCATTGCTTAAGTAAGGTGGAAAAAAGATGTCTAGATAAAATAATGTCTATGATGTGGAACAGGTAAATATTTTTCTTCGAAACTCAAAATAAAATAAAATAAAACTCTGTGATTTCCCAATTTGAATGAGTTATCTCCATTTTGTGTAATTGAGAGATTTTGTGATTATGAACTCTTATTGCATGAAAAAACACGGAGAAGAAATATTTATTTTTGTTAGTGTTTAAATTTTAGTGGAAAGAAAAAAAACGTGTTAGAAAAAAAGCATTAAGTTGGATATAATTCGTTCTTATTTTGTTTCAAGATGATTAAACGCTTTAATTTAAGCAATAATTATGCTTTAAAATATATCAGGCGAATTTCATTTTATTGAAAGCAAATCATGAACGTCTTACGACGAAATAAACATTAAAATATCCAGAGCAATTTTTTTGTATATATAAGCAATATTTTAATTAAAATTCCTTTAAAAATATGCTATCATAACATTCTATTCATTTATGAGAAAATCATAACATTCTATTCATTTTACCATATAAAAGCTAAAAAAAAAAGTATAAATACTGTTTATCTTAATATTTCTTGAGCAACTAAATCTTTAAATTTTGTTTTCGATTAATTTTCATGAGTTGAATAAAATTTATTATCTTCTACATCAATCAGGTTAACATAATAAAATATTGTAATATTCATAGTCGTAAATGCTAAACCGTTTTAAAGAAAGTAACAGTAACTTTTAAAGATCTTTATTTGAGAATTTCATATAAATTTTATTTTTTTTTAAAAAAAAAGGATTTTTGAACGAATTTATAGGAAAGATTTTGTCACATTAAGGAGCTTCTGTGAAAATATGATATTGCAATGTATTTAAGTGGATAAAAATATCCT
>BMAW01040865.1:59476-70153 GCA_019974015.1 Nephila pilipes
TTTTATATTATAATCATTATTATTTTGTATTTTTATTATTATTATTTTATATTATAATCATTATTATTTTGTATTTTTATTATTATTATTTTATATTATAATCATTATTATTTTGTATTTTTATTATTATTATTTTATATTATAATCATTATTATTTTGTATTTTTATCATTATTATTTTATATTATCATCAATATTTATGCCATCACCACCATTATTTTATATTTCATCCTCATTATTTTATATTATCATCGTCATTATTTTATATTATCTTCGTCATTATTTTATATCATCATCATCATTGTTTTATATTATCATAATAATTATTTTATATTATCATTTTATCATCACACACACATATGCAACATTTTATTTCATTATTATTTTATATTATAATTTCATTTTTATTTTATTATTAATATTTTATAATTAAATTGTTATTATTGTTGTTTTATATCATTATTTATATTATTTTATATAAAATTAATTAAATACAATTTAAACAATAAGTTATGCTTTCCGTTATTTCGTAGATTTAGGCGTAGTAGCGAAAGACCCTTTGTCCCTGGAGAGACACTCGCAAAAGGGTCAATAAACGCAAAAAAATTTATTTCAGAAGTTTCGTTCGCATTTTATTACTCAGTTTTATTCTCCGATGTTGCGCATTCCTCGAGTTTCAAACTTTACAACCACATCAAAGACTTTACTTTAACATTCAATTTTTGTAAAATCAGTATTTTGGTTCTTGGAGTTTCAAACACATTTTCCAATAGATTCCATGTCTTCCATTGGGCATAGAACTTTGAAATCCGAGTGAGTGAGACTTGAGTGCGGGAGTGAATGAAAAAGTAAGTGCATGAGTGAGTGCGTTAGTGAGTGGGTGAATGAGTAAGTGCATGAGTGAATCAATCAAATTTTCATTCCGTTGTCCCTTTGGTGACAAAATCTGTATCTTCGCAATGCATTCCATAGAACAATTTTACGGAATTTTTAAATTGCTTCAATTGTGAGAGTATTCTCTTTTTTATATAATAACCTTCACCGCACCTGCAATCTAATTTGGAATAATAATCAATTTGATCTCTTACTTACTTGCTCGAGATCGAACAAGTTTAATCACATCTGGTGATTCGAGCAGGTATACCAACGTCCTCTTATTCCAGAAGATTCTTTTAAACAGTCCGTCAGCTGTCGATGCGAGTTCACACTCGTCAACTACCACTACTCGCTATTAATCACTATTCCCCAACCACTAACTTTCAATCTCTAACTTTTAAGTTATTACTTTTATTCTCTAAATTCTCTTTTCTCCTAGTTAAGTTTGAGCTTTGAATATATATATATATATATACGTTTCTTTTATTCAATTTATTACATTTCTTAAGTTCTTCTAATTTGAGTTGATCACGTTTCATTTGATTGGATCGAGGCTTTGTTTTATACAATTAAATTTCCAAAAGTCCCCAAGTTTAGTTAAGAGAAAATCATGGATAGCACACAACTTTACACAACTTCTTTTCTGTTCTAGTCTCCCTTTTAAAGATGTTTCCATTCTTATAACTTAACAATTATGACTTCGAGAAATATAACAAAGGAGATAGAATAAACAAAATAAAGCAGTTTATATAACTGCAGAGACTCTCTTCTACAGCAGCGCCAGAAGTACAAACGACTTACTTAACTAGCTAGATGAGACATATTTTCCGCCTAATTGGTAAGAGCGCAGCAAGAAGCTACCTGTTAACTTTTCTTCTGACTTACTGGACCAGGGTTCGAAACACCGCTGCCGCATTAAGGTCACTTCCCTCTCTTCCTTTCCACAGTGCACGGGGTAGAATAACATCCACCCATTGTCTCGTATAACATTGAATAATCATGAAATTCATACATTGCAAAAACAATTAAATTATAAATTGTATATAGCTCATAATTTTAAGAAACAACAAGAAAAACAAAAATATTCTATATTTCCTTTCCCTTATAGGTCATCAAAACATATTTTCTCGATTATAATAAAATGCATCGTTAAAATATCGCGAAACTCGGAAAAAAAGATATTTGAGATATTTCAAATCTCCTAGATCCCCCCCCCTTAAATGAATGCCATGAAAATTTAACGTAAACGACGACTAAATCGCCCTTAATACATAATTGATCCGCAACATTCAAATCTCAAAGGAGAAAGCAGCTCTTAGGTAATCTCGAATTACTTTAGGAACCATTTTGGTCATTAAAATAAATGAAAAACGAAGCATAATAGAAACAATTAACAGTTAAATATAAATTGTTCTTATGAATCCATTACATAAAGAATTGTCTATTTAAAATTTTTTAAAATCTAACGATTATTTTATGCGCCCATGAACAATTTTATATTATTGTAAAAATTAGAAAAGGGATAAGAACAGACGATTTATTTTAATTCAAAGAACAATTCATTTAATAAAGAGAATATTACAAGAATAATGAATTTTTTATAAAACAATACGAATTATTTATCCTTGCATTATGCAAAAGCGCTTTTCTCACATAAAATTCTTTAAATAAACATTAAAAGTATAACATTTTTTGTACAAAACGATCCAGTTCAGTAAAATTTGGATGACATAAATACAAACAAGAGAGAAATTTTGTTCTTGGAGCCGAACTTAATAGCGTCTTAATGCGGGTTTTTTTTTGGAGTTGTGGTTTAAATTTCTTGTTCCTTTATTACAATCTCGAGCATATTTTCGAAACTGTTCTTTACTCTTTTGAATCACCATAAATTATTTTTTCTTCAAATTCTTTATAAAGGGAGAAAATTTATGTATTACTAATACTATTTTTTAATTAAAATAGTTGAAGATCACAATATTTACCTTTATTTTTACTGTTTTGATATTTTAACACATTCTCGTGGTTTATTTTATTAATACGTTTTTATTTACCTTTATTTAAAAAAGAGGATTTCTAAGTTTACTAATTATATTAGCAAATAATTAATATTTAAATTATTCGAATTAAATCACTAAATATGTATGTATTTTTAAAATTCCTAGCTACAATGGTTATCATACATTAGAAAAAGTTAGTTAAGATTTTCTATTTATGTGTTCAAAACTCAAAATTTTTATATTTTCTCTTTCATATCTACGCTATTTTAACCAATAGGCATTGATTGTAATAATAAAATGTAATCTCGTACAGAGCTTATATATCTTTTTTTTTTTTTTTTTTTTTTAAAAAAAAGAAGAAGTTAGGAAAAGATATACTTAAAAGAAATTTTAACAGTAAAATGTTAAAAGGAACTTTTTACGAGGTTTTTTGAAAAGTAATGCGTCCATGGCCTTAACTTTTTTATTTGTCACGCGATTTTCAAAATTCTTGTTGTGCTCGAAAATCTACCAGTGTCCTCAAAGTAATGTAATATTCATTTTCAGCGTAGTACCCATTCTTTTTACCTGCTCTTGCACCAATATATGATTAGTGAGAGAAGAATTCTGATGGTTGTTGTCGACTCTAGACTTTGACGGCAGTTTTCACCTCGTCGTCAAAGCGAAAGTGATATGTTTTAAGATGCTTTTCCATGTTTCGGAAGAGACGAATGCTGCAAGGTACAAGCTCAGCTGCATTGTACAGATAGGCTATACAAATTTTTCTGAATTATGAAACTAGTGTAAAAAGTGAAATCCATCTTTAATGACGAAACTTAAGGTGACCGGGTTTATAAAATTCGACCAAAAATCTCCTTTTCACTTTTTTATGTCATTAAAGAGCTTAATTTCTTTAAAGATATATCACACTTGTTTATAAAAAAAAAAGAAGTGTCAGATTTCTTAGAGCACTTAGCAACTTATTGACTATTTAAAGAGATGGCAAATGTAAACAAACCTCTCTCGTGAGGGGCAACTCATTTAATATTTTACATATATTTTTATCTCTGTTTATCTTTTATAATTTTCTTACAATTGAAGAATTGGCAACAATAAAGTTAACTTCAAATGTTTTTTACAGTTTTTAATTGTTTACATTGTTCTTTGCGTGATTTTTAAATATAATGGAAAATATAGACTTTATTGCTCCATATTCCTTAAAAACTATTAACCATTTTTAAATATTTTTCATGTATCTTGTCTTGTACACTTACACTATATTTTCTTTAGCAAGTAGTATTTTACTGGTATAAAAGATTTAGTTTACTTATTTAGACTACCACGAATAAGAGTATACTTAAAAAAAAAAAAACGTAATAAGTGTAAGAAAGTCAACAATCAGTGACACTGAGACTGTTATCGAATGAAACGATAATGTTGGAAATAAAACAGCCCTATTAAGCTCTTTTATTCAGATAAACGAATATTCAATATTTGATCTCTGACATTTTTTTTTTAAATCTGCGATAGTTTTTTCGAAACGCGTCTGATCTAAAGTAAAAATGAATAAAAGATATTTTTTCTCTCCAATCCTATTGAGTTCGAGGCATTTGACGACCAAACAATGAGGGTTCGAGTTGCTAACCCTTCGTCACTCCTATCTAAATTCACTCCAAAGACTCCATATTTAACGCGGGTCTGCTACCGATATTTCGCTTGTAAATTTATACTCATAATTTTTCTCTCGCACTGTAAGAAAATTATGATACATTATGATTATAATAATTACATTTAGTTTGCTTACATAACTAAGATATGTATTTAATTTAATATTTTATCATCTGCTTTTATTTTAACATCCGAAAGAATATTGTTGTCTCCGTTCATAATTTATCATTTGCTTTTGTTTTAATATTTAATTTAATAACTGACTTTTATGGCAGAATGTCTGTTTTTACTCTCTACTTTTTTCGACTCATTATCATAATGTGACGCTAGCACATTAGCATTCGTCCGTGTTTACATTTGTTTGTGCACAATTAAAATGCTTCACACAATCGAAAATGCTGTCGATAGTGCAATACGCGCCGTGATTCGTTTTCTGCATGCAAAAGGGTGAAATCTGTAGAAAATCATCAGCAGATTAGTGAAGTGTGTGGGCATGCGACTCATGTGGTACCGGAAAAAAGAAAAAGATTCATGGAATGGAGGCAATCACCATCATCCAAACAAGAGAGGTTCAAACAAACAATGTCACCATGCAAAATCGTGTGCATTGTTTTTGAGACAGACAGGGGTATTGCTTGTGGACGGGGTGACGCAGTAAATTCCGAGATATATTGTGACTTCTTAATTACACTTAGTCGTGTAATCCAATACAAAAGGCGTGACCTGCTCAGTAAAGGGATTGTTTTTCTGCATGACAGTGCCCATCCACACTAGGCTCGTCGAACCCAGTGCATCATATGGCTGGGAGCAACTTGATCCTCCTAGATATAGCCTAGATTTGACGCTCAGTGACTAGCACTTATTCCTTAACTTGAAAAGACATTTCGGTGGTAAGTGCCGTGATAACAATGATGATGTCGAAACAACCACGCTGGTTAGTTCTTCTGGCAGCGGACTTCTGTGAGGATAGAATACAAAAGCTGGTAGTACGATATGAAGCAATCTTTAGTAATTGAGGTAATTATGTTGAATAGTAGATTAAGGTATAGGCTTTCTTATAAAAGTACAATAGTAAGAAAAAACTGCTCTTGTTTTTTTTAATATCCAAACGGTACTCGCTTAAAAACACTCTGATAATTTTTTTCCTAACGTATTGGAAATTTTTAAATTCCTGTATGATAAAAGGAAGTATACGGATCCAATTGTGCACAAATTCTTCTACTTTATTCGATAAAAATCTTTTTAGTCCTAATGATTCTTTGAATGGCCGAAGAAATAAAAGTCTGAAGAAGATAAGCTCAGAATAGAGAAGATATTTGAGTGTTTTCCAGTAAAGTTCACTGTAATTGTTCCTGTATTACTTCAACTGCTGAGTCTGACTATGCCCCGGTGAATGAGAACATTGAGGATCGCAATAAAACGTCCTTTGCTCGAAATGCTCGAACTTATCCAAAGCTTATCACAGTACACTGCGTTAATTGTACGTTAGTCATGAAAAAGTGAATGTACAATATATCCTGCAACAGTATCAAGAACTTCTGATTTCTTAGTTTCTTTTTTAGGCGTCATTCCGCCCTGATCCGCTTTATTTCAAGGTTCTTGCGTCACAATAAGTAAACATATGAAGATTTAAATGAAGTCAAACAATTATTTAAACTTGCGGTGTAATCCTATTACCGACTCGTCTACCATCTCAAACGTTACTCTAATCACAGATCTAAATTTCAACTTCAATCACAGAGAGAGTTAATAAAATTGTCACGAGCCAACAGTTCATCAATCAAGTCAACACACACACTGTGTTTCAAAATAGATTTTAATAATTCTCTAATAAGAGAAATGCTCTCAATCACATACAATTCCAAATCCCTTGTCACGAGCGTTACCAACTTCTATAATATATCAAAGAATACGCTTACCGGAACACGATGCGAATAAATCCTCCAAATAGTCATGCGACATGCCGGGTTCTTGTTTCAAAAATCACGTAGACACGAAAAACTCACACGCACATAACTTGAGCATCTTTCCTATTTCAGTAACCTTTTATATCTTCGAACTCATTTCTCTGCCACTTTTTTGCGACTTTATTAATCTATTCTCATCACATCTAGGGTTTATTTAATTTGCATAACAACGTCTCATTTGGTTGGAAAGAAGTTGTAAATTTAAATACGAAGTCGGGACGAAACTTCAGATGTTAGTTAAGGAAAAACTCACGCTTGTATGGTAAAACATATTAAAATGGTTATCTGTTATTAAAAAACTCTCGCTTATGTTTGATTCACCATTGTAGCTTAATCTACAGTTTTGTAGCGTTTTCTTAAAGATAAACCAGCCACTTCTATGTCGATCTAACCTTTACTCCCGTTTACACAAGAAACCTTTACCCACCACACGTCTTACAATTCAAGCAAAACCCCTCTATCCCATAAAATACTCCATCCACCATCGTGGCGTAAATTGTTTTGAATTGGCTTCCTTTTATGGTGAGAGAGGCCATTGCATTAGCTTAAGAAGAGCCTCGAAAGAAGTGTCATGTATCATTTCGCTTTTTCTTTAACTTCCAGCCTGTCTTCGGTGGCCGAGAGTATTTCTCTCCCTTGCTGAAAAGGATCCCACTCGTCATATCTGCTATGTCCTGGAGGCGAGACCAGAATCAACATTTTTTACTTCTTTGGCTGAGAAATTTTTCGTTTCATTTTGAGATAGGGTAGTTGTCGGGACTGCGAGGGTCTTGCTTTCTTTTTTTTTGTTGGAAAAGATTTGAAAGAGATGGGGAAGATTTTTATGTGCTGTTAAAAGTCGGAAGCTTTTTTTTTTTTTTAAGAAAAAAAAAGGAGAATATTGGATGGTTGTAGAGGTTTCGAAAAGAAATGATTGAGTTTAAACGTATAGTGAATTAAGATGGATGGATTTTTAGAAGCATTGTACTTTTAGGCAAAGGGAATAATATGGATGGCAGTAATCAGTTTATTATAAATGGATCTCCTGTTACTATGCAGGAATAATTACAAACAGTTTTATACACAACGATAATTTTAATAATTTAATAACATTTATGTTCATATTTATCAATAAGAATCGTTCTTCATTAATTTTATCATGTAGTGGAATTGATGAAGTGGGGTCATTCAAATAATCAGATTGTTATCAGACTGACCATTCATTGAATTTTGTAGTTATCATGAAATTTATAAAGTTTCGACGATAAAAATTATTTATTATCATTAATTTAAGAACAATTAGCGGATAGCACGTATTTGTAGAAGTGGAGATGCAGCAATATGTGATGTCGGTTACTTGTCGTATACATGGGCCTTTTTCACAAGGCCCGACTATACCAAACTCGTTAATAGAAATAACCATTGCTACTGTGGGAGTGTGGAACAGAGAGGAAATTGATAGTTTGGTGAAAAGTAATAGTAGTATGTGCGTGTGCGTTGGCGTGAATTCATTTTTAAGGAACAAACTAAAAACCAGCCAAACTTCTAGAAGATTTCTAAAAAGTGACAATATTCGCCCTTCCATGGCATGATTTCCCGATGATCAAATGAGTACTGACCAGGATCTATAGCCATGTGATAACAAAACTAAGGACAGGATACAAATTACTAAAAGTAATAAAAAGCACTATCTCTGCGGTAGTATATTTCAATTCATATTGGTGTACCTATATGACGTTATGTGGTATTCTGGAGAACGTGCTGTCAGCTGAAGTGTTTCTTTGTTATCTGACTATATCTTCCATATAGCATCTGGAATTAATGGAATTTATTCGAAATGACTCTAAAATTCTTTTTAAAACATATAATAAACTAAACTGAGATCTAGAGTGTAATGTTGTTTATTTTGTCGCGAAAAGGTCCGATATTTAAATAATTCCACTTCATTGGCTTAAATACACCCGTGTGATTCTATGGGGAAAAATGAAATGTAGCTTAGAGATCTGCATTCTTAATTTACCTTTTAGAATGAACTAAAATAAATATCATTTTAAAAAATGGGTCCTTTTGATGCTATGTAATTCGATTTGTTGTTTGTAAGAAACATCGTTATGCAATAAACATTCAGTCAAGAAAATCCTTAACCACTTTATTCAAGCCTATAAGAAGTTAAGTCAAAAAAATTTACTAATTTAGAGCATTTACTTAATCACGTCTTTTACCATATTATAATTGTGAATTCGATTTATCTTAAAGACAGAAAGTCATAAAATTTAATAAACTGGATTTGTCTCCAATATACTTTTTGGAACTGTATCCGAATCTTGCATATACTCTTAGAATATCACCTCCTACTTGATCGCACTGTATATAGTGTACTTGTCAATCCCGTTAATTCATCTATATCCTCTTATCTTTAATGTATTTAATACCTCAATCTTACCATATCTTATTCACTATATTTCTCATACTCTAATGCTATGAGGTTGAAGGAAAATGCGTGGTAGAGAGAGAACCTGTTAGAATCATTCACACGCAAAAAATACATAATTTAAAACGCTGCAAAAATATTCATTTTCAATAAATATCGTTTACCTCATACATAAGTAAATACACATATCAAAATCATTTTCAACAAATGTTACCTGCATCAACACAAATAATTACACATAGGAGAATCATTTTAACAAATATCGTTTGCATCATACACAAATAATTATACATTTAATAAATTATCTTAAGCAAATATCATCTGCATAGTAAATTAATAATTACAAATATGAAAATAATCTTTAACGAATATCGTCCGATTCATTTACAAATAGTTATACATATGAAAATGTATGTCTTAAAGTATTTTAAAGAGATCTATTTAAAAAAAAGAGAATTAGCGAAAATCAATTTTGGGGGGAAAAAAAACCCACTGTTCTTATCAGTTATCCATCTTCTGAGAAACAAGAAATTTTCAAATAGAAATTTCCTGTATTTTTCAGTCATCTCGTTTTTTTTTCGTATTACGTCTCCCGTCTACCAATCATTTTGAATTCGAAAAGAAAATGTCAATCTCCCTTGGGATTTCTACTTTCTTCTCAAATCCAGACGAAATGCATTTATTTGTATGAAATTAAGGCTCGCGTCTACCGGCCATTTTGATTTCGTGAGTGTAATGCCAATCCAACGGAATTTCTACTACCGTCCTCAAATGTATACTATTTTATCTATTTGAATGCAAAAATGTGGATCCGAAAGAACAAAAAATAATGAAAGTTTCTGCGGAATTTCATTTTCTTCCGATTTTTAAAAATATTTCATAATATTTTTAGACCGAAAAATCTACAAACGATTAATAAAAATAGGGGTAAAATTTTTTTAAAAAATTGGAGGAAAAATATAATTATGCAGAAACCTTCATTTTTTTTATTCTTTTTGATACCTTTTTTGCATTCAAATAGATAAAACATCATACATTTGAGGACGGTAGCAGAAATTCTATAAGATTAGCAAAATGGCCGATAAACCTATTTTCCTAAACTGTTAAATGGGTTTTAAGCTCAGGTGAAAAATGGTGGAATGGAAATTTTCAATTAATGGTGGAATGGAAATGTTTTATTCCCTTAAAATTAGGGAATGTTCCTAAATTTTAAGAGCACTATATCATAAAAGGATCTATGTATTATGAAGTCACAAATTTTCATGAAAATCTTAATAATTTTCTGTCTTGAAATGTGTTCCAAATTTTGATGTGGCTCTGACATAATTCAATTGAAAAATATTCACAAGACTATTTCTTTAGTTAAAGTTTAAGTTTTGGCATTTCCATTGTTTTATTATTAAATTGCAACGATAAATATAAACTTATATGAAAAAGTACAAAATATTTTAATAATCCAGAATTGATAGTTTTAAAGAAAAATCTTAGTTAAATTTTTTTTAAAAAATAACCCTACCCCTTTTAACTAACAAAAACCAATAGAAAATTGAGAGTACACGACTTAGTATTAGTAATCCACAAGAAAATTTATCCGGGTTATATGAAAAAAAAAAAAAAGTTTTCCAGAATTAAATCATTAACAAACCTAAGAATCACCATCTCATTTTATTGTATCTTCGTGAAATTTTATGTGAATGATCTTTTATGTGTGTTTTATCCTCCCCCCCCCCCCCCCCCCCAAAGATATCGGCTGAGAGAAGGATCGGATGCATGCTGTGAGT